>BOPP01000007.1:4308478-4334525 GCA_017312745.1 Gryllus bimaculatus | reverse complement strand
TCTTGAAAGACTACCAAGAGATCGACCGGATGTGTTAACGATCTACTATTACTGGAGGCATAATTACAATTACGCAAGGAAAAAGAGGTCGCGATATCGGGGAAATGTGAATCTTCCGAGCCTCTACTGCGAACCAAATGCCTGAGGTCGCTTCATGTATCAGTCCTTGTTTGTCTATATGTCCGTTTTAATGATTCTCGTTGAAGACGTACATGGCTAAGTATTTTAGCATTTGATGTCATACGTTGCGCGTCGGTTGCTTAAGATGTCTTCGCGAAGCCATGACACAACTGATATTACCTCTAAATGGCGTTTTTGTGAAAGAGGAACTCAATGCCGACAAAAAGGCCGCGTTGATGTAGATTGGTGGTTTGTTTTCTTTTTCCATGTGTGACAATATCTGAAGAGCACGTCATGTTGTGGAGCGTTCAAATATTTTTCGTGCTCAGTTTAAACGAAAACAGATTTCATAATTTCCCATAGATGTCTCAACTAATAGTATTTATGTCGCTTTTTACAATGCGACGCAATGCAATAACGACAATCTTTTTATGATACGTTTTTACTGCCTGCTGTCATATACAGTATGCGTGTCAATGCCGGAGTTTTTTAAAACTCCGAACCGCGCAATGTAATCTTAAAGTAGCGCGTTTGGAAGTATTTTTCATATTAAAAAAACAAATTATTATAATTATAGCATTTTAAAATAAAAAGACTATTAAATCATGTGCTAACCCTCGGGTCGCTGATTAACAATTCACAAATTGCAATTGTCAACTCACGTCACATTTCCAAGAATGCTCCTATTGTGGTGAATAGGAACATTCTTGGAAATGAATGGGAATGAATGATCATATAGAAACAATTTCTACACCAAAAAGAAAAAGTAGGCCTCGAAATAAATCAAGCCCAAATTTAATATTGATCTGCCTTCATCAAAAAGGTTCTAAAAATCTGAGAGCCTGGCTTTGCACAAAATATAAATACTTCTATCAACACTAGATTTAGACATTACTCATCAGTTTCTACCTCTCCAACGCAACTAACGTACCTGAACTCTCTTGCATCCTTCTCGTCCATAGACTTAACGACTCTTTATATAACAATTTCTAACATTCTTAAGAAAGAAATCTATTATAATGAGTTATTACCGTTATTAAGATACGAACAGGTCATCAGCATGCCTTAAAATTCTTAACTGGACTGCAAATGTAGCCAACTGAATTCACATATAATTCATGCATCATAATTCATAATTTCTTATCTTATTTTCATTCTTCATCAACCCAAATTTTCTACTTAACACGAGATCTTACATCACCTACACTACTTCATCAGATGCTTTTTTAAACATTTCAAAGTTTATAATATAGTTATCTTCGACAAATATTACACTTCACCATAAACTTAAATACTCAGAAGTATGCCTATAACATATAATACTTCCTGATGTTTTCTTCCAAACATTACGTAATAAAAGATGTAAGGACCGGCCGGTATAGTGATGTTAATAAATACATCATAAATCGTACAATGATATGTACTGATCATATATGACTCTTCTTCGTGATATTTCAATCGCGTGTTAGAAATACTTTTTACAGTGTAATGAAAATACATGGTATTTGTTCCAATTCTCATTTACTTTTTCTGTAATGTGTATTCACGTTTAATCAAAATAGTTTAATCATTGTGTGGGTCTTCAAGAGATATTTACAAGTTGGCAACTTCAGTGTCGTTATTGATGTTCTCTCTAAACATTAAATGTGTGTTGTTGGATACACTAATTTCCCACCGTATATTTAGCACTCGATTGGAAAACGATTTTGTCATTCACATGTATTCAAAAAAACTGTCTGATTTGATTGTCTCCCATAATGTAACTGCAATCTCTTGGATTTACACAAACTGAGTTAGCTCCGAGGTATATCTCTGCAGTGACACTGACAGGGTAGACGTAGTGTATGAGTTCCTACAAATGGTGGATGATTTTTGGTACTATCTACATCGCTAGACCGAATTTAGACTCTGTCTGGAAGAAACTTCTAGCGTTTTGGTGTTGTAATCGATAGTTATAGGTGGTGTTTCTAATCAGTACTAGGCAAATGCCGAACCAGTACGGGCCATAAACAACAAACTGGCCCAAAACAACAAACCGGCCACGGACGGTGTGCAAATTGTTCATCCTCCTTGTCCCCTCCTCTGCCTTTACACATATCATCGGCCATCTTACTAACGGTCTTACGTTACTTTTAACGTCACTCACAAAATTCTAATAAATTTGGATATTGAAAACAAAATTTGTTGCAGTTGAACTCAATGTACTGAAAACATATTAATGACATGTTGAAAACGTCACATGCCAAAGGAGTAAACATTTGTTTCCAGTATACAACTCCTTTAGGATTTTGGGAGTGATATTAAAACTGAGATACGACCATTCGTGAGTTGGCCAACGATATACGTATATGCTCAATACTACCACCCAAGCTGAGAAATGAGTCTGGAGCTTAGAGCTTGTGTACGGTTCCACAGTGGTGAATGGAAAAGTTCTGCACGTCTACGCCAATCATACACTAAATATCGCAAGTGATGAACACCAAACGATCCTAAATAGTGTAGGGAGCTGTTGTACTGAAGTTTGTGGGTTCAAACCCAATAGACGCCGTGAATTGTAGGGCCAAAAATTCATCGTTAGCTTTCCTTCGGAGGGAAAGCAGATTTGGCAGTCCCATGTTGTAGATTTTCTGCACGAAAAAGATCCTCAAGCCTAAAAGAAGTCTCTGATATCAATTAAAAATAGCATGTTTTGGCCCCCCGAGTAATACCTTCTTTCTCCGGTAAATGGTGAAAGGTACGAAGCGAAATTTGCGTGGTCAGATGGAAAAGCAGGCCTGATGTCCTGAGACTCCCCCTCGGCCAATAAGGCTTAATTGAAGAGAATTGAATATGCTCAAAATGGCTCACTATTTTCCTGAAGACTCACACAAATGACACTCAAACCAAGCATTATTAATCAAATATTCTTCTTCATTATTTAGATAACGCTTCCAGTCAAATTTAAAATAATTATCCTGTGAACACTGTCAACTTGTTACCTCTTATTAACATTCAAATAACCTTATAAAGCGTCAATCAACGAGGCGTTTTTTGGAGAAAGCGGCAAATATCAGCGTCCAACCGAATCCCATGAAAGTCAAATTCGTGTTCGGTGGCGTTTTGTGAGGTTGTGTGTTATTAAATTTCATGGCATCGCGTTTCAACTGTTTTCAGCCGACAGACATCAGACGAAATTGACGTATGGTCTGCTCGACCACCGGGAAACGGCAAAAAATGTTTGTATTATAGATCTTTCGTATGCCGAACAAACGAGTATGATTAGTCCATTTTCTGATGCGTCAACCCTTGCAAAAAGGTTTGGCTGAGCTACTTGGTAATTCGTGTATTTCTGACCATATAGCTCGGCTGAATTACAATTTGTAGGATTACTTACTCTTCCAACTTCCGTTGCAGCAACAGGGTATCTTTCGAGTCTCAGAGTGGAGGGTCATAATTCCACACGATTCTTTAGGATAAGTTTAAGTTCAGAAACGAGTGAGTCAATTTTTTTAAGGAGGTACACACAGTTATCGCATGGGAGAATTTGACGATTTTAAAAATTCCAAGTTTTTTAACATAAAAATAATATAATTTACACTTAAATATTTGCCTGTCTTCTTAGCTGTTTTTTCATAAACGGTCATGGTATTTTGAATGAAGCAATATTGCAATTATTCAAATTTTTAGTTTAACCGGACTTATCGTATATACTATTTAATTAATAAAACCTCCTGCATTTTTTTTTGTTTTCATCATTGGGAACTGTAAAGCAATGTTGAAAACAAAAAATTAACCAGATTTATAACATAAACAGTTAAGTATACAATTTTTTATCCTGCATGATTGTATATCATGAATTAGTGAATTTTGCAGTGAGGTTCAATATTTCAGGTAACGATGGTTAACAGCAATGTGACCGGTGACTATGCAATAAATCAAACTATGGACATCAAGATTATGCAAACATAGTCATAAATATACATGTTTTCTTGTTTGATTTTTGAAAAATGTTTTTTATTATAACAATCTAACACTTTAATCTATTTTTACAAATGAATTTGTAGTCTATTTTCAACAGATTTTATGAATCAATGAATGAATTTTTAAGGATTTTCTCTTATTTCCATTCCATCTGTTCAATTTTCGATTCCATCAGTGCCGTAAAATTTCCTTTATTTCAAATACACTTCTGGTCATCTTGTGAAATTGTAAAGAAAACAGCATTTGATGTATTGCGTGGAAAGTCATTTGTTACTCTACGAGAAACTTTGAAACGGGTGAGGTAGGTAACTGAGTAAGGTATAAACTGATGTCACTGCATTGCTTCGGACCGGGAAGTTCTAGATTTCGAATCCCGACCTAACAGGATTTACGACACTAGGTGGGTCGAATTGATCCGCTGGAGAATAATTCTATCGGCCGGCTGCTCTGACCAGTAGTTTTCCGCGGTTTCTCCGGTCAACACCAGACAATCTCGACAGCAGGACGCTAACAAACGGGCCGCGGAACGCGCACGATCATTGCTTCTTGATTCTCATCCCTTAGTTACACACACTCCTCTACCGCACTTGTCGGGAGAACAGTGGGGAGGTTAGAGATTCCTGGTTGAATCGGTGGCTCGCTGGTGGGAGATATCTGGAACGAGCAGACCCCAGGAAGCCGACGTGAACGGCGTCGGATCTCACCTCCCAGCTGGGGAAGAACAGCGGCCCGGTGATAAAACATGCACCACACTTACGGGACTAATGTCCATTGTGGACGACGCGCTCGGAAACACGCAATAATTAATCATTCCACTTGCTTCCTTCTCTCTCTCTCTCTCTCCTTACCTTGTTGGCTCTCTTATTTCTTATAACCAACCTTCCTTTTTGTCCTTCCCGTCCTTTTCCTTCTTTCCTTTCCGTCCTTCGTTCCTTTTTGTGTTGCCCTTGACCTCCACCTCGGGTGCAAGAAGCTCCCTGCGGCGCGCTCTTTGTCCTTCTTCGCCGGCCTTCGCCGCGCCCCGCCCGCCGTCCCGCCACGGCCCGGCCCATCCCGGACCTCTTCCTTACGTCAGGTACCGTAACGAGACATCATAGGCTCTAATAAAAAGAGCCGGGGGGGACCTGTTTGCTTAACGTGGGAAATACAGGGGACAGACTGGCGGTAAATAAACAACGTATGGTTTTTACACAATAATAATGAAATGGATATATACCCTATAACGCTAGCTAGATTTCTAGGACGAATTCAGCTGCTGTCTGGAGGGGAATTCTAACAACCGGCTGCTCTGATCAGCAGTTTTCCGTGAATTCCGGAGTAGTACCCTAACAAACGGGCCACGGACTACGCGCGATCTTTCCTTCCTTTTCCTTGTCCTATCCTCATCCCTTACACACACATTTCCTCTACCACTTATTACACTACCACTCATGCCGAGAGACCGGTCGGGATCTTAGAGCCTGTCCCGGCTGGACTTGTGTCCCGCTGGTGGGAGATACCTGGTTGGGTAGGAGATCCTTTCCAGCGAGGGATGATCACTGCCACCTCCCGAGGTAAACACGTGTAAAACACCCACGAGACTAATAACATTAGCAGTTGTCGCGGCCAGAATCACTAATCAATCAAGGGAAGATGGGTGTGTTAAGGAAAGACAATACTTTGAATGGAATTGCTGGTAAGATATTCTTACTTGCCGGTGGATTTTCACCCCGATCACTTTCGCGAGCCGCCACTGAATTCCTCCTGGGTGATTTGGTAGCGAAGTGCGTGGCGTGGAACGGCCGCTCGCAGCGGAACGGGGAGGAGCAGGACGCCACGTGACCAAGGGCCATGACCCGGTGACCCCGACGGAGGTCATTCGGAAGCGAGGACGGAGGTCTGCGCCTTCGCAGCTGCCGCCGGAGTGTTCCGTCGCTGGGTTTGTGGATTGCTTGGGGAATATGATGGCCTGTTATGAATGCTGGTGAAAGTGTGAAAAGAGAGACCGGTAAAACGGGAAAACGCCAGAGAAACATTGCGAACTCACTTTGTCCACCACAAAGTCAACATGGAAGGAGCGGAATTTTGAGCTCACTGGTTTTCCAGAAGAGCGGCGGTGAGAGATCAGACCACTATGTACTCCTCGAACGAGAGCAAACATTTTGTTTATTACGATGTATTTATTATAGTCATTCCTGGGATTGAATGACAATGGAGCAATGGTGCAATCAGAGATAAGAGAAACGGGAGAACCCCTACAAAACCAGCCGCAAACCACATGACGGGGGACCCGTCGGGAGCATAGAACTTGCCCAGTTGGGGGTGGGAGGAGGGGAGGGTGCCCCGACGGTGGGAAATACCTGGATGGGAAATACCTGGATGGAAAAACCCTGGAAACCGACGTGCATGTCAGCACCTGACCACAACATCCAGCGTGGGAGGAATACGGCCACCTCGCGTAAAACATGCACTATACTTACGGGACTAATGGCCATAGAAGTTGACGCGCCGGGATACACAAAAAAGCTCAATCAACTGACCACCCATCTCCTTTGTTGTTTCGCCGAGTACCACTAGCACAATTACCGCCAGCCACTACCTCAACCTCCGCGAGCGACGACACCGCCGCACTGGCCCGCCGTGTCGGCCGCGCCCGCCCGCCGCCCGCCGCCCGTGAGGTTCCGCATGAGCGCCCGCCCCGCCCCCATCCCTCCGCGCCCCGCCCTTGGCGCCGACGGCTTCGAGCCGTGAGCACACCGCTCCTCCTTGGCCCAGGCAGGCAGAGCAGGCCACGCCGGGTCACGACGAACAACCGAAGCAAGCGAATAAATGGAACACGTGTTGATTCAGGTATTTAATCAAGCAGAAACCAGCTGCAGCCGTGCGAAAAATTCGCACATTGTAAATAATTGTTTTAAAACTTAAAATTGTTTGGTAGTAGCTCCTAACTTCCAACGGCTAGCCCCTGAATCGTGTGTAAAAGCATTGTAATTTTAAGTGCTGTGAGAGAGAAACCATTCTAAAAATGCTAAGCGTTTAGACAGAATTGCCCAGAAAATCACTCTCTTTCAATTTATCGTGGAATATTATTTCTATTTCTATTCTATCCATTCAATTTTACAAAGTTTTCGAGTTTTTGAACTTTGATGACCTTCGTTTCTGCTGAATGGGGAACATTCAAATAACTAAAGTCTCCAAAAAATATAATAGAATGTTCAAAAAACGCTCATTTCGTAGAATACGAAGGAACAAACCGATTCTACAACCCTCCTGTTATTTTCATGTCCCCCACCAGTCCTCAAAAATCGCATTTCCACAGAAATCGCAAAACTGAAATCTACAAATCTCGTGTCCCTTTGGGGTACAATTATACTTGCTCCGATTATCGTTATTATGATATTACGTGCTCCAATTATCCATTCACTTTAGGTATTTCTTAAAAGTATTCGCCGGTAGGTGGACCACCCGACCACCCAGACATTCATTTACTAGATCTCACCAGTACATATATGAGGAGGTTGGGAATAAACATTTCAAACCGCTAGAATATTTAGGAAATATGTGGGAGTAAAAGATGTTAACTTTGTCCGTGTACATGTGGTATAAAATATAGTAGAACGAAGTTTATTAACTGACATGTAATAACAGCGTGTCCCTGATTAGCAACCGGAACCGCAATCTGCACTGGTACAAGAACTCTTAGGACCTCTTCTCGAAGTAACAGCCACTAGATTTGTTGCGTACACGAAACGGTAACGGTGCTTTGTCTGACACACTCAGAGTTGTTCAATAAGGACGGCTCTGTTTTTTGCCCTAGACCGGCATGTTAGTTGTTTTCGAGCTTCGGAACTGTTTACTTAAAACATCCTCTTCCGACTTCTTTCAGTTCTGTAGTGAGAAGTGGATTGTGACATTTGACGGCACGGAATGAAGCTTCGTCAATATTAATGGGGAGTTTTGACGATTGTGTGGGGAAACAAGATTCTTCTCTATAATTTCTAAATCGTGATACATATTTTCCCAGGGACGAGGTCGAGGTCATCGGAGAATTCTATTCAAGAAGAAAGGCAGTTGAGGGGTGTATTGAGGGGGACTGTAAAAATTATAGTGACGTTTATACACATTTAATAATATAAAATACATTTTAATAAAAAAAATTAATTGTTTACCCATACCACAAAACTCACCCCAGTGATTGCATCGTTGCACAAACTCGTACAATATAAGACAGGTACTTACCTGAAAGAAAGAGAAAACAAATTAGTAACAAAGTCACCTTTTTGATATAATTCATGAAAACAAGCTAATTTCAATAAAATAGTTCCTTCACACTTTCTTAACACACGTAAATTAGTAATATCATACTGTAGTCAGTAGTGCTTTCGTATATTGACTTTGAAGAGTTCCTGAGTAAGCAAATCGAATCCATGTCATAAAGGCTGTGAATCTTACACGCACTTCTAAGGATGTTGTGAAAATACGAAAAATGTACATTGTAAACCTGTTCTAAATATATAAAATACGAATTACTATCATGGGTTAATTGTCATTTAAAAATTAATAAGAGAATATGAAAATTAGACTCGAATACACAGAAAATGAGAATGGTGAAAGGACAGATAAAAAGGAAGTTCGAATGGGATAGGTTTTTCTGAATAGGAGATAACAAATGTTTCAAGTTCAGAAGCAGAAGTGTGAGAAAAAACAAGAGAATAAACCATACGAAAATAAGAAGGATACGATGATGTAGAAGAAGGAAGTGAAGGAGGGGTTTCAGAGAGAGTGAAAGGATGAAGCGAACGGGTGTGGTACATAAGAGAGAAGGTGGAGTGAAAATTGTCGGAGTCTCCGATCGGAGTCTCTTTTTTCTCTTCCTCCATCACACAATGATACCTTTAGCAGGCCTGGATATCCGAGGTCGCAAAGGCTAAAGAGCCGTAGATGCCTCGTGCCTGAAGGATCGCGAATTCGACTCCCGACCGGGACATGGATGCTTGAGTGTGTCCATATACCTTTACCGTTTCCCCCCCAACAGTACTTACAGTGGTCGCTATGTGACCTTACTAGTTGAAAAGCGACCTTAAATAATTAATAATAATTTATTTCTTAAAAACGAATAATTTCATAAACAGCACAAGTCAAACCTTTGCATGTAGGTAGCAATGAGGCCCACTAGCCAGCAGCCGATGCGCCGCCAATTCGCGCTGGCGTTCTCCGCGCACACGCGTCTGGAGGCGCGCATTCCCTCACGCGGCGATCTGCGCGCGCTCACGACTCCGCCGCCGCCGCCACCGCCACCGTATAAACAGGCGATTATCGACGGCGCTCCCGCAAATGCCTCGCCAGCCGCTCGGGGAAGGCGCAGACTGCGACACCGGCTCCCACTTCGATTCCCACTCCGATTTCGACTCTCTGACTGATTCTCTGAGTCTGATTCTCTGAGTCTGATTCTCTGAGTCTGATTCTCTGAGTCTGATTCTCTGAGTCTGATTCTCTGATTCTGATTCTCTGAGTCTGATTCTATGACCCTGATTCTATGACGCTGATTCTATGACGCTGATTCTCTGAGTCTGATTCTCTGAGTCTGATTCTCTGACGCTGATTCTCTGACGCTGATTCTCTGGCGCTGATTCTCTGGCGCTGATTCTCTGATGCTGATTCTCTGACGCTGATTCGCTGACGCTGATTCTCTGACGCTGATTCTCTGACGCTGATTCTCTGACTTCGACTCCAGCTCTCTTACGCGGACCCTCTGCCTCCTACACCAACTTAAAATCTCGCTTTGATATTGGCATCAACAACAAAGCCGATAGTGATACCATCTTCGACTTTCTCTGCGGCGCGTCAACACCTCTTCGCAGTTAGGGACACCGCCTCGCACTCTGACAACGATTCCACTGCGCTCATCGGCAATGTCATCAGAACGGCAACTACTTCCGACCTCACTGCAACCCTAACACCGACAATGACTCTGTCACACACAGACAGCGGCTCTAATCGCGTCATTATCACCACCATCGTCACCGGTATCGTCACCGTCATCGTCACTGAATTGTGAATATCACAGTCGCTGACACTGACTCCGGTTCTTACTTCGTCACGGTTAACATCACTTGTACCTATGTAGTCACCTCACGGCTGTTGTCACATGCAGTGACATTAACAGTTGCCGTTAACATCATTGGCACTGACATTGTCGCTGTCTCTCGCCGTTACCCGCACGACGCGCCGCCGCTGCGTCGGTCGTTCCCTTTGCCAACGCCTAGCGGCGCGAACTGCGATGCGGTGCCAAATGAAACGTGTTTTTCCTTTTTGTTCGCGAAGTGATCAAAGTTTTCGAGGCGGAAGGAGATTTATTGGGTAAGTAGAAGTAAAAGAAAATTGAAAAATTAATTCAAGTAGAACCTACACCTTGATGCGGCAATACTTTCACTACATGTATTTTTCTTTAGAAACTACAGGGCTATGCTATTGTGAGCTCGTTGAAGATGTTATCATGCGGTGCTCAGTGTGATACCGCAATACTAGTCAAAAAAGCATTACAAATTGATCTAGATAACATTGAGCATGTATAAAAAGTTAGAGACAAAATTTGGACGTATTCGTTAATAAAATCAATTTGCTGTGGCAGCAGTAGATTTTTTAATATTGTATCATTAATTTACAAGAAAAACATTAGAACATGTGAAAATTATTTTGTAAGCAACTTATACATTCTTTCTCTTCTTACTTCTTTTACACAAAGTTTTGTTGGAAAGAAAAGAATGAAAGCTAGATTTTCCTTTTGGGTCATCGCAGATACCTCTTAGGATCAACCGTCAGTGCTTAATATCATGGCCTCAAGGAAGTTTAAGTTAAGTAACTACTAGCCTCTCAACTATCAATTATGAACTCGACCACTATACAAAAGTTGCCACCAAACAATAATGAGAAAGACTATAATGACAATGACAACAGTGCCGAGGGCCATTATGCCTATGACGACTAGGAACTGTAATGGATGATTATATTGATTTATACTGACGACGACGACGACGACAAAGACAACTGCGACGGAAAATATCGAAACAGTGAGGTCGACAAGATCGATAATGACATCATCAACTGTGACAGTCGACAATCTCGACATTGGCTAACCGTCATGACGAAAACTGCAGAAGAACTACGACGGCAACGGAGGTAATAATGACGATGGCGATGAAAACGATTATGACGATGTCGGTGATCATTGCAAAATCAGTAACCTTTATTTCATTGCAAAAAAGCAAATAAAATAATGATAATAAATATTTACCTGCAATAGTATAAATGTGATGGTATTTTAAAATGATCCTATGACTTTTGAAATTGAATTCCAAACAATCTATCACACTTTTATCTTAACATTCTCTTTATTTCCTCAGAATTAATTTGCTTCTAGTTGTCAACATTTTCCTATGTTCCACCCGTATATTTGTTTTTTCTTAACGAGAAACAAGCGTTTTACACTATAAAAATAATCACCGCCATCTTCACTGGGAATTTTGAAGTTTTCTACGCAACTGGTGGTATAAAACTGCCGGAGGTTGTGAAACACAGTAATGATAATAATCGAGTAAGAATGCCGTGTCAGGAAGGCTCTTCTCTTTGATGCTTGTGAGGTGATTTATTTCGCAGCAAGGTCTTCCCTTCCATTGTTCTAAGATAGTCACGTGGCAGTGCGATCATCTCAACTTTCTATCTCTGCGAGCGATTCAATAGAACTCGTTTACATCGCTTGAATCTGCAACTTTAAAGGAGCCGCAAGCTTCTATCTGAGGAAGCTTCTCGTTGCTGAATCAGTGTATTTACTTCGCTGTTTCTTTTATGTGAAATGCTGTTACACTTCACAGAATACTAGAATTGATATCAAGAAGATACGTAAAATCTCGTTGCTGGTTTATAAAATGAACGTGTAGCCTAACCAATTGCAGGATGAAAACGGACGTCACGAAAGAAAGCTTGAATCCATGTTTCATTTATTCTAAAAAACTATAATACCTAAAATTCATAGACTTTATTTTCTCCTATTTTTATTGCTGTTAGTATTTTTACTTCCGCTATAATTATATCTTCATTCTTTTACTTCTATATTACATAGCATTTGTCTTAATTAACTCTGTATTTTATTGCTGGCATCTGCATTGACCATATTCAAATTACATTATTATTGTTACATCTCAAGCCTCTTCATTTTCCACAAAACATTTAACTGCGCGGGGTTGAATTTGACGATCTATCCATCACTTGAGAGTAACATATGATAGCACTAAAATCCCTTCAAATGCATCATTTATTTCTCCGATACTTCCTCTATCAGAGGCTAGAGCAATAAATTTTGTTGAAATATATAAATTATCCGTCAATCTTGGAAATATACATTTACTTTATGAAGTTTTCAGCGAACTTTATTCCGTGAAATATTTCTTGCAAAGTGTATTATGACAGGCAAGAATGATTAATGGTCGTTCTAAATACAATGAGCTACTAGTGATACAGGATGACGTTAAAATGATATATTGATGGAAATATCAATAGAAAGTAAAGGGGCGCAGTCATGGTTTTCACTGTGATTCTGATTAATGCAAGCCTCCAAAAATGAGATGACAAGGAAAGCAAGGAAGTAAGTGACATGAAATGAATACTTATACTGTAGAAAGGAGTATTATGTATTCTTTACTTTATAATAGAGGATTGCAGTTTGGTATGAAAAGGAGAAACGACAAAATACCGACGAATTTCCAAATAGGTAAATGTAAGAATTCGCGTGGTCAAAAAGTACAGAAGCCTCCGGCAAAGTGTTGGAAATGTCAACTAAAAATTTCAGTGAAGTCAATATTTCCTTATATCAAATACAGTTCACAAATAACCCATCGTTACTACCAAAACGTATCTCTTACCTTCACTCTGGTAAAACGAAATGCGGTCTCCCAATGCATTAAGTCATCATATGTATATATAAAAGGCAGATTTAATCCCCCCTAACGTCAACAATACGACATATACGTTGAAATTGTAATATTCATACTAAACATACACCACGTTTCTGTTAACAAAGTTGCGTTTTGAACATCATCACATCTACTTAAATTATATTAGGGAAAAATCTTTTCTTCACGCATAGGCATTCCCAAAAGATGTTACATGAAAAAACAGTACAAAACTAACATTCTCGAAGGGTAAATTTACCAAACGACAAATAAAAATATTTAGAAGTCCAGCGTTGCATTACATTGTTTGTTCACCAATACCATACCATTTTTAAAAAATGTACCGTTTTTCGAATACACCTCAACTCATCTCTTCAAAAGATTTTCCACCCAGTTGTCAGCGGACGTGCTCCAAAGAGAGCGTCCCGCCACACAGACAGAGAACGCCAAGCCCTCGGAAGAGATAAGGCCCAAAGAATGTGGCGTTAACTCGCAAGGCAGAGCGCAGCGCAGACAAAGGGGGTGGAGCAGCGGGCGTGAAATTGGAAGGCGCAAGGCCTCCTGGCGCCCGCCCGCCTCAAACGCGGCGTGCGCAGATAACAGGCGGCCAAGAACGCGGGGCTGTAGGGGAGCCACACGCGGGGCGACTCGGGTGCCAACAAGCTCGAGGGAATGGCCGGCTGGGTGTCGCCGCCGCGATCAAGGTGATTCTGTTCACCCAGAGGGGTGGCTCAAGGTGTCAACTGATGTCACTGAAGTGCTTCTGACCGGGGCTTCCACTCCCGACGGTGGTAGGAGTTTCGACATTAACTTGTCGACCTAGCTTGTCAGCTAGATCAAATTTAGTCAATCATACATTAGTTTCAAACTAACATTTAACTAACATTTAGCAACAACTTGAAAGCAGTCCTTTGAACTATTACTGGTTTATTGTGTACCTATTCTGTTAACGCGATTTTTTTTCTTAATTTAAACATTATTACAAAGTACACTATTCAATTCTGTGACTTGTCTAGAAACAATTTCAAACAAATCTCAAATCGATACGTGTGCCTGCCCGATATAATATGTTCCCTTTAGGTTCACCCGCATCCTGCTCGATCGATTTAGGAAGATACATAACTAACTTCCTTGTTTAATTGATGAAGTTTTATCGCGGCATTTACTAGCTTGGGCCGCAAGCACCGCTACTAAAGAGTCGTAAATTTTGATTACATTTTTGGTACCCTAGGGTCTACAGATTCTCCTCTTACGGAAATTGTATTTATGTGTTCTACCTCGTAGTGGTTCTGGAGTTAAGTAGCAGAATTAAAATGTATACCTTGTTCTTTTATTTAAAAGGAAAAATCCATTTGTAGAAATTCTTTAATACAGTAAATAGTTTACTCCTAGTAATCAGCGCAGTCAGTTATACTCTACATATATCAAGAATTAAAAGGAAAATATTGATAGTTATCTTCAATCTTTAACTCACGTCTTTGTCTTTGAACATCAGAAATGTTTTGTGTTATTGATGTTATGGACATTGCAAAATGAATGCCAATATTATTTGCATTTTATAATGAGCCGGAAAACTTAATGCCTTTGAAATAATTATTTGTTCTCAAAGTTAATTATGGAACTTGTAACATAAAACATCTTATTCAAGAAAGGTAGCTAATATCATTTAGATGAAGCAAAACACGTCATTCCATGGTTCATAGCTTTTATGTTGTCGCGTAACTACACTGTAGAATTGAATAATTACCCACACACAATGCTAGCTACCGAGGCTAGGCTGCTATTATTCGTGTAATCGCTGTTATCAAACAGCCGAATAGACTTCCGAAGAAAACGCTGTTGTCTTACCAACCGCGGTGATAAACGACGTGGGAGATCAGACCTCACACAGCCCAACACCGATTTGCAGCTGGGGGTTTGACGAAGCACTGCCGTCATAATGTAGCCCCAAGCGGCGGCTCAACACGTGAATCAGGCTTCGGTCCGTTTCGGACGAGTGATCTAAGAAATGGTGATCCCCGTTCCTCTTGACCCGAACGAAATTTTAATCGCGCGGCGGCGGAGGAAAAAAAAACATGGAATTCATTAAGACATCCCTCGGCGAGGAGAGGAGTGGAGCGGAATTGAAAACAGCGACGGCGTGAGTCATGGCTTCGGTCGGGTGGAAGCGTTTGGGAACGGATTTCGGCGGAACGAAAAGAGTAATGGGCAAATCGGGGCTGTTCAAACTTCAAACATCTGCGGGTAATTACGAGGAAACGATGGGTGTTTGGCGTTTGAAGAAGATGCTGGACTGAAAGTTCGGTTTAAAAAACATTAGAGTAAAATAAATAACTGAAAAAAAGGTATATGTTATACAATGTACGAAAACGTAAAAATTGGAAAGTGCAACGGTTTTAAAAATAAATGATTGCTGTAATAATTCTTGAATTAAGAAACTAACGTAAAATTATCGGTTTTACTTTTATTTCTCTTTTAATATACAATAAATTATATATATATGTGTGTGTATATATTATTTATAGAAGAAATATTATTATTATTTCTTTTTTTTCATTTTACTTCGTACTACTTACGTTTTTTTTATGCCAAATTCAATTTAATTTCTCTTAATTTTTTTCGGAAGATATGGAAGACACATTGTACCGCCTATTACGTTTCATGACACTAGTTGCAATTCCCGCTAATGAGATTTCATGCCTTGTTTTGTTAAGTGTAAGACGTCTTTTCACAGAGATATAATATACTCAAAAATATTTGAACGACAAATAATTATTTTTGTCATTTTTCTTCAAAAGAAACAGCGACAACGTATTAGAATCTCTGTTGTATTAAAACGTATTCATCCACTGTAAAATTAATCACTCTTATACATTCTAAAAAAGCTTACATAGTTCGTTTATATTTATTTCAGGATAGTAAAATTAACTTTTTCCAACGGTAGCATCTTGCCAATATTCTTTCAAAAATCAGTCATTCATAGTATGCACTTGTATTCCCTGTATTATCAAAGGCTTCTCACAAAGGAACCGAATGACAGGTAAAACACGTATTGCAAACTTCTTTTATCAGCTTCATTGTAAAGTCATTGCTTCGGGTAAGTGCGCGGATGTAGCGATTTAATTACTACATGAAATGAATTATTGAGAGGATTTATCTCGAAATGGTACATTGAACGTTTTCGTAGAATTTACAATAAAAAAGAATAAAAAAACCAATTGCGATATATTGCCGAAACATTATGGAAGGCCTCTGCATGGAAGGTCTCTGCTTGTTTAAAACAGCAGTCCTGTTATTCAATTTCCTGGAACACTGGAATTTCGAAAATATTTAAGGAGTTTTTGTTGAAATAAAACCAACAAAAATTCGGCATTCAGTACTACGTTTCCTTATTGTATTTCGAAGAATAAATTTCAAAAGTGTTTGAAGGGTTTAAACCAAAAAAATGAAGAAAAAAAAACAATGCTGGAATTTTTGTTGCCAGTTTTGCGAGAAGCGAACTTTCGTATTGCCATATTATAGACTCTGACTTAAGAGTATTTTTAACTGACATAGAACAAGGTGAATATTAGTTCCTTTCGAGTGTAGCTATGGTAGATGTTTCTAACCTTTCAACAACTTTCACGTTTCTGTGAATATCTAGCCATTTATATAATGTTAAAGAATTTTAAATGGATCTCAATTTACAGAGATGTTTTTTCTTATTTAAACCCAATCCCAGCACTTGTTAAGGGGTTATAGCCCGAAGGCAGATGAGACCTGAAACGATCGCACTTTCTTAGCCGTCCATCAAGGTGATACAATTAAGACTTCGACTATAGTCAACCTGTCTCAAAATCTTTACAATCGATTGAGTTGTTTTTGAGAAGTCAGAGTTCAAGCTTTGTTACTTTTATTTGTACTTTCCCTCCCTATTCTACAGTACAGAGAGGAAAAGTATTGAAATCTCCTCATCAATACGATCTTAAATTTTCTGTAGTGAAATATACGTTTAAGGTGTTTTTGAGCTGTAACTTCGCCAACATGTCAGGAGGTCTGTTAGTGCCTTTTCAAAGGTAGTTAAGATTGGTGCAAGTGACGAGAAAATATACGAAGTGTTGTACGCAAAAATAGAGATGTCCATGTATACATAGATGCATGTATGATACATGCATGTATGTATGGAAGGTTTGAAGGAACCTGTAACTCCGTCAGGCCACAAGCCTTTGAGCTGAAACTTGATTAAAACGTCAAGAGTAAGATATCTTTCAGAGATTTCTTACCAGCGGGGCACCACCCTAGCCTGAACAAGCTCTTAGCTCGTGAATAGTTTTCCGCAATGTATGGTAGTGTACTGCATGTGAGTGTAAGGGTATTTAGATAAGGGGTGAGGATAAACGGCAGAGGAAGGAAAGATCGGACCAGGTCCGTGGCGCATTTGTTAGGGTACTGATCAGGCATTCCACTGAAGCTGATTGGGGAACAACTGTTCAGAGCAGTCGGGAGTACAACTGTTCAGAGCAGCATGGAGAGCAACCGTTTAGACCAGCCGGCCGCTAGAATTCTCCTCCAGACAGCGGTTGAACTCGCCACAGCTATGTAGTACGGGTCGAAAATTCTGCCCCCGTCGGGACTTCCTAGGACCTTCGGTCGGAGAGACTGCAGTGGCATCAGTTGACACCCTGAGCTACCTAAGCTGGTGAATTTACGTGAGACACCAAGGAAAATTACTGAATAGAGCAACCGGCCGGCAGAATTCATCTCCAGGCAGTGGCTGAATTCGACCTAGCTATCTAGGTAGTGTCTATTTAGCTATCTATTATCAGTAATCCTTTTCTCCGCCGTCGCGACTCGAACCCTTGGACCTCACGGCCGGAGGCACTCCTGCGACATCAATGGCTTCCCAGAGCACCCTGGCGGAGCGCTCCCAGTGAGAGTATAGGCTTCTGCGGCCAGAGTATAGCTACTTGGCTGTCTGGGAAACGCCGCGTCCTAGGCACAGTTGCCCAAGGCACAACTGCGTAGGATCAAGTCTTAGGCACCCGTGCCTAGGACGCGGCATCTCCCTGACAGCCAAGTATCTACAGAGCCCCGAGGCCTCGCTGGGGGCCAGCCGCCAGTCTGAGACTTATTAGACGATGAAGCTAGTGTTGAAAATCCTGCCACCGTCGGGACTGGAACCCTAGGACTTCCCGATCAGAGACATTGCAGTGGCATCAGTTGATGACGTGAGATAGCTAAGTCGGTGAACTGAACGAAGAAACCACGGAAAACTGTCGATCAGAGCAGCCGGCGGCTAGAAATTTCCTGCAACAGCTCCTGAACTCGACCTAGCTTTCTCTCTAGTGTGGAAAATCTTGCCAGCACCGTCCATATTATATACATATCCTTGGGCCCTCTCGGTCGTAGGTTAGGTTACAGCTCAGGTAGTCGACTGACGTTGATAGGAGAACCACCGTTCAGAGCAGCCGTTCGTTAGAATTCTCCTCCAGACAGCGGCTGAATCCCACGTGCGTAGCTATCTACCTACTGTCGCAAATTCTGCCTGCGTCAGGTCTCGAACCCTGGGGCCCCCAAGGAGGTACTGAAGTTACCTTACCCATTACCATATACCCATTACTGGAGGTTCCTGGGAGGTACTGAAGTTACATTAATTGCTAGCCCGGACCACCCCAGCCGATGGAGTGCCCTGTGAGGGATCGAAAGCTTCCCCGGCCGGAGAAGTAAAAGTACTAGGTAACTTCTTGGCTGTCCGGGAGACGCCGCGTCTTAGGTACAGGTGCCCAAGGCACAACTGCCGCGGGTCAGGTCCTAGTCTCCCCGTCAGCCAAGTAGCTACAGCGCCCCGAGGTTCTCCCGTGGAGCCAGCCGTCAGTCTGCGCCTCACACACTCTCGTGTTGGAACGCGCCGCGCGGCGCTGGGCCGGCGGCGGCGGCGGCCTCGGTGCGTGCCGCGGCTACGCATAGTCCGCGCGCGGGCGTGCGTGTCGGCGGCGGCACGCACGCGCGTGCGTGAGGTCGCCCGCCGTCACGAGAAGGACGCGCGGGCGCGCCCTGCAGCAGGGCTGCTGCCGCCCAGCCCACGGAGAACGGGACCTTTCGTTACCGCGGACGCTGGGTAACGCGGCGTTTGACTATTCTGTTGACGAACTCGAATAAAGGCGGTGCTCTTTTTGAAACCTGTTACGAAACCAGTGTTGTAGTAGAGTTTTAGATTTTGATTTATTTAATCTTAAAAAAAAACACACAGTGGAAAACTGTATGTGACGTATGGGGGAGAATATTATCTGCACACATTTTCTTGAGTTCCGGAATCCCTTCCAGTCCAGTCCAGAATAACTACAAATAGTTGAAATATAAGTAAAAGTTTAAAATTTAATAATATAAAATTAATTTCAAAAAATCGCGAGATTAGCAATATTTGAAAAAAATTCACATTTTCGTTTCCGAGTTATAGAAAAATTATTTGCATCGGAACACGAATTGCAAGTATGATTTTAGTGCATTGTTAACAAAATAGTAACTCGCCCTCTTTCAAATTACAAAATAGTAACTCGCCCTCTACTCTTTCAAATTACAAGCAAAGGGAGAGTTCAACAAAACTTGCGACATAGTGAAGCTACATTTACGTCCAGAAGCAAAACAAGGGCCATCGCAGCATTTGCTCAATGGATCAGGGAAACTGGACAAAAACGTAATCGAGATGTTTTTTTAATTCTTTTTTTAGATTTAGATTAATTTAGTCAAAAAAGCAGTAAAAAAAGTTACTCTAAGAAGGGACAACTTTGGCAGGTCGGGAATCAAATGAACGTCATGCAAGGCGATGGCGTTGCTCGAGATAGTGATGAAGCCATTTACGAATGAGCTAACAGTAAACCAACGCATTGACAAAATAAGTGCATGGACATAACCTGTAAGCGAGTTCCCAGCAATGGCCAAGCAATAGCTGTCAGAGAGGTGATTTCTTACAATAATGTTTCTGTATAGGGAAACAGACAAGGAAAGCCAGTCACCTGTTCCCAGATAGTTATGATGCGAGTGGTAAAAGTAGTCTTTATTTTGTGAGTAGAAACGGTTGCGACACAAGACCGATATTGCGAGTGGGTTATTTCTATTAGAAAAATAAAATCGCTTTTCTCACGTGTCATGCACTGTTTTTTAGACAGACTTAATGACTTCTATGGTGTTTTTATTGAAGTCCACAATCCCTTACTACAGTCACTTAATTGTAAAAACCAGTAATAGATGATGCGATCAGACGAAATACTTTTGTTTTCTTTGTTCCGTCATACATTTATCAGACCCCTTGAGCTTTGTCTCACATTTAGCACGTAAGTCTGTTTAGAAAATAGTTTACGACGTGTGCGAAAAATTGAACTCTTAACCCGCTACATACTGCCTTAAAGAACAGCTTTAACTAGTGGCTGTCTAAAATACCTTTATTTGGGAAATAATGGACTTTGCATATTCTTATGCAGGTAATATGTTATGCCAGGTGTATTAATCATCATTTTGGGGGAATATGGGTAGTACGAGATACGCATATAACGAGGCTATCAATGGGCTGCTCTTAAATCTTTTAATAAACATAATAAACATGTACCATGACTCTTAACAAGTCTTTCAGAACACCCAAAACAAAAAGAGGTATTTTCTCTTAACGCGTTGTACGTGGTATAATTCTCCTACCAGCAACCACGTGATGCTGTTACTTGTGTGACAAACATGTGTTTTGGTTCCTCTTCACAGAATCATTATACATTTTTGAATGGAGTAAGTCGACTACGAAGGATCTATTATGCTATAAATCTGAAGAACCCGCCGTTTATAGCAATGTTGACAAGATTATCAATCCCTTAATGATTTGCACGAGGTTTGAAGCTGATCTAGCCGGTAATGCGATGACGTGACGTAACTGCTCTGTATTTAGTACATATTACGATAGTAACGCACGTTATGCACTTACGGTTATTGACTCGCACGCAATCTCGCCACGCAAATTAATGGGCGTTTATTGCCCAACATGAGATAGCGCCTAATTCTGGTGTTATGATATCTTATGCAGGTTCGTCAACCTTGTACTAAAGAATTTAGATCTACCACATCCACTTCAACAAGCCTTCCATTACTTGAACACCACTTCACTTATCCTCGAGTGGGCAGAATGCGGTTTAAAGCTACTATCGGCAATTCTGCGTTGCGAAAGCCAAACAGTTTCATTTGTGAACCCTCGTCATAGTATCATTACAGAGAATCGAAAGGAAGACTCGTAAATCTTGCTGTGATGGATCAACTATCACTCTCGACAACTCGCTTTTCATGTCACCCAGTTGAACACATCCAATATTTTAATGCGTTGTAAGTGATTGCGAACTTCTCTAGGAAATGCTTTAGTAAAAACAGGAGAATTTCATTGATATTTGCACAGTGCCCAATCATACTTCAGATATCCGCATATTAAAGCTTCTTTTCAAAAATAATATTTTACGACTGGCTGGTTTACACGGCATTTCATCCCCTTCAACCCATCCTCCTTGTTCGGCTTGCCTTGAAATGTTTTCGCTTTCGCAATCGCTCCGTTTGTAGAAGGTTTGCTTTACTCCCAATGCTACATTCTGATGGGCCTTGATTTCATCTATCATCAACCTACTCAACCTGCCTCCAACCTTCCTCTAACCTGCCTTCTTTCTTTTAGAGTAAATTTACAATTATTTTATACAAAAATTATTAGTAAATAGGATACAAGCAATAAGTATGACTGTTGAGGTATTGGGGAAGGTATCTCAGTAGTACATTCCACCGACCTCTCGCGTCGTCAACAAAAAACAACAAACAAACACAACTTAGTGGTTGTGATTGTTCGAAATTGAAGTTCAAGATGCGTGAGAGCGTAGTCTTCCGCGGCCGGAGTCAGTATTTACCATTATTTATATCGCGACCCATATTTATTCTGCGACCTTCCTCGCATTACGCCCTGAAGAAGGTCGCAAAATGGCAACCGAAACGTCGGCACCTTCGCCATGGGCGCGGCGTCACCCGGACAGCCTAGTAAATACAAATTCAAGATGCGTGTTTACGGTTTGACTAATTTGAGAATCTGTAACTTGAGTTGTAAAGGTGTAATTCTGGTTATCGGTGGGTTTCATCGCTATTATCTAGAAGATTGATGACTTGGAGGATTCCCGACTGCACGCATTTTCTAATCCCTTAATGCGTTGTACGCGATGTGCAGCCGCTATTGGCGCCGCGCGGCGCTACCCGGAATGCCAAGCAACGCACGCGCGTTGACCGCGAACAACTGCCCATTCCGTTGGCGTCCCTGGCGCTGCATTCGCTGCATCCGCGATGGCGCGCCGCGGCCCGCCGACTTCGCCGAACAGTAAATGACGAAAGTTGAAGTTGTTTGCCGTGCGACGCGAATGCGTTTGAGCCGGATGTGCACGGATCACATGCGAGGCACGCGCTAGCCGACTCAATAGCCCCGACTCTGTGGACGGCTGCCAAAGTAGTGGTGGTTGGGTGTGAACGAAGGCGATGCATTTCGTGATTATTTTGGATAATGCGTGGCGTTTTGTTTTGGAGAATACGCTAATGATGTTATCAAACGATGTGGTTGTGAGGTGAAGTAAAGTTTATCCCAAAGGGTGTGACGTGTTGTTTGGAGGTTTTGTGATGACGTGAGAATGACTGCCATTCCCAGTGCCGTTTATTTTAGTTTTTGTTTAACACGTTTCATAATATTGTTATCGTATAATCGCTTAAAAAATCTGAATAATTGAATTCTAATAATTCTAATACACGCGTCATCTTCACACTTTGTAAATGAAAAAATGACATAAAATTAGGAAGAGAGATCAACTATTGTTTTCCTTTATGTCGTATATGGTGTGACAATTTCATTCTTCATTCTTACATATGTAATCTTAAGGGTCTTCTTTCAAAAATAAATAATTTAATGTGCCATAGTATTTTTGTCGCGTGCTAGTTATTTGGAGCTTTCAGTCAGAAAATGGAATTATTTCAAACGCGGTAACAAGTAGAAATTATTTTTTGTCGTTTCCTTTTTCGTCTTTTCTTCTCTAATAAATAATTCCACGCTTATCCATATAATTAAAAAGAATTAATAGTACAAGGTGAACCAATGATTCAAGTATAACATTGAGTCCAAGAATTACACGGTGTATCTGTTGACCCGCTTAACATTATCTCCCATTGCTCTTGCCTTGCACAATCGTCTACACGGATATTAAAAACATTTCATTAATAAATATACGGCTATTTCAGTACATCTATGCGACGATACAGTCTCTTAGGATTATTTTCTGTTTGCAATTTCTCAATTACGATCCCAATGTTCGCTAATTTTGGTATTTCTCCCCAAATTTTCCCTCTAATTTGCCTCTCTCTCTTATATATAATCATAATATAAATATAATCTCCCAATCTTTACTCCCCAAAAACACAATCTTGCTAATGTCATAGAGAAGACTTTCAATTAAGGGGTGTGTATCAGAGGTGCACGCCTAACATTGTCTTCCATTCCCTATCCCTTTTGTTCGTCCATTCATCCACCACTCACCGGACGCGTCGTTTCATGCATGGCCCACGCGTCCGCCGCATCTCGCGCGCTTCTCCGTCCCGCCCAAGGCGCGCTGTGGCCTCCGCTCGTGGTGAGGGGGGGGGGCGCTTTGTGCGGAGCGGCCCCGCGCCAGAGCGACTCGTCCGCCGCGCAGACCGCGACCCTCTCGCTCATACCTACTTTTCTTTTTTCTTTTTTTTTTTTTACCGTTGACGCAACGCCTCTTTGCGCTTTGCGAGTAATCCTCCATTAATATCAGCGCGGGAGTAATCGGCCATTAACAACAGTACGTCGTATCCGTCACGTCTCGACGCAGTCAGTTGTCAAGAGGACCGCCAGTTAACACCTCCGCGTACTCGCCTCCTACTATGCGCACCTGTGTCACTACTTAGCAGAATGGGAAGAAATTGGGATTGGGGTAGGGTTTAGGACACTTCATTGGGTTGGACTAGCCCCTGTGAAGCATGTAATCTCGTTTTGTCGTCACAAATGTCACATGAGGGAATTTTACGGGAATCGAACGCGGAACATCAGCGGTGAAAGGCAAGCGACTTTGCCACTGAGCCTGGTAATTGAGTGGTAAGAGTGTTTCCAACAATTTTAACTTTTACATTTTTTTTTAAACTGAGGACTCAATAAAACTGGGATATATGGCATTATTACTTTCCCTATAAGAGCAAAGAATTTGAAGAAAATATGGAGCCATTTCTTGACAAAAATTGTATACGTAATTCTCAATATTTCAAACTCAATAATACTAAAAAAACACTCCTATTCGGAAAACATTGTACTTAACATACTATTCAGATATATAATTTTGAAGAATATACTTCATTAAGAAAAATATCTTTCTCCAATAACGTAACCGTAGACAGGTGTCAAAAAAATGTTAAATTTTGATAACATTACATGATCCAGATGCATTACTGAAAATCGGAACTTGCGTGTGATTTTTTTGTACGTGTACGTTGTTCTATTCGAGTAAAAAATCGAGTATTTTTCAAACCAATAAAAAACCTCAGTCGTTTCGAATTGATGCGGAAGATACTGTCTTCAAAGAGGAAAAGATTTGATACTCGTTGCAGATTGAAGTTGCTTTGTCATTTATGTTCCTGTCCGCGAATTTTTCTTTCAATCGAGAACAATCAATCATTAGAAAACATTTCTTGTGGAACAAAGCTACAGATACGATGGAAGACAAATATTGATTAAATTGGAGCCGACAAACACAGATGAAATAAAACTCACAAGAACTAAATTATGTGATTGCTCTTTGTTTATTTATACCATTATTTCTCCACGTCTAATCAAGATATAAACAACTCAAGGTACACGTTTTACGGCTATTCAGATAAATCATGTTTTTTGAATAGCCGTAATACTTCTAATAGTGGGATTCAGTTCAACAAACCTTATTCCTGGTTTTTCTTTTATTTTCCGTTTCCAAGAGTGCATCAATCACTAGAACCAGAAGAAAGAACGGTATTTTCTTCTCTCTTTTTAATTTCTAAATGTGTTAGTAAACAAAGGAAGGCGCGGCCATTTCCAAATTGCACTTAGCACTTTCAGTGTACGTGAGGTTGGAAGTTCGAAATACACATGGGAACGCTAAAAATACTAGCGCCTGTAAATGTGAAGGAAAAAATATCTGTACCGTTTATTTCAACAGAAAAGCAAGTTATTGTTTGAAGTGGGACTCCAGGCTATTAGTTGAAATGCATGTTTGCTTGGAACGGGTTCTGTTACGAGTCTTGTTTTGTTTCGTGCTCGTAACACTTGGAAGGAACGAAGACCTATATTTTGAGATAGGGTGTTTTATTATTGGGCGTGAAAAGATCCTCAAGAAAATATAAATTTACTGCAGTTTTTTCTGGAGGTTACTCTTGTTATTGTCTTAATATATATCTGTCATTCGTTGCCTCAGAACTAGTTCTTGTCTGGAGCCTTACTATTTACTCGTTTCTGTTATTACTGAGGAACAAACGCTGCATTTTTGACCTTGGAAAATGAAGCAAGGTGTGGGTGGTCGAGTTGGTTGAAACAAACACTAAATCAACCTACAGTTCGAACCTACAGTTTTTGTTTATGTGAATCCTATTTCGATCTCATAACTGTGAAGTTATTTCTCTCAAATGAAGTGCAAAATACGTAATTTATCGCAGGATACAACATACGTTCGTGGGTTACTACGTGTAAAAAGTAATGAAAAGTCATTCAACAAAAATTATAGTCTAGTTAATACATTTTACAATAAATAACATTCGGTACATGAAAAAAAGAGTAGACCTGTGAAGTTTTTAGGATATTTAAGTTATACAGAACTCGTAGAACGGATTAGAAGGAAATTTTGAAAAACGTTTTGACCATTTATAGCGATAAGTTAATTGCGCGTACTGCAGCCGGATGTAAGAATCGAGTCAATTAAAAATCTCAGCAAATAGTTATACTTTATAACACATGCAAATCAATATTTTCTTCTATT
>BOPP01000007.1:4283539-4295672 GCA_017312745.1 Gryllus bimaculatus | reverse complement strand
CCCATCCTCCATGGTACCGAGTCTGGGAAGCGCCGCCGAAGGTCGCAAAGGCGGTTGATGAAATGGGTAGGGGTGGGGGTGGTTGGTGAAGGGCCAATTGGATTGCGCGGCCGCTACCGCCCGTTTCCGGCGCCTGAGCCGCTTCCGGTGCGTGACTGTGCGTGCGAAAGCGCGCGTACGGGGGGGGGGGAGGCGCGTCCCCCGGCTGCGGGTGTCATTCGCGAAGTCCCCCTTCCCCCGGTCGCGAGTGTCATTCGCAAAGACTTCGAACGGTTTTCGCGCGCTGCGGCGAACGAGAGTTCGACGACGATAACAGTGGAGCCCGTTTTGGCCGAAATGTCGGTCGGCCGACGCGTCCCGGCATCTGATTCCGGATTCGCTCGAACACGTGATGGTATATGAAAATGACCATAGTGGAGACGAACGATATTTTCCGACTCTTTCCAAAAACATCGAGTGGAGGACGAAACTCTGTCTAGTTTGCTTTTGTTTTGCCGACGTTGGTCGGTCGAATTTTCGGCGAAAATCGGTTCCACTCTCGTCGTCTAACTCTAGTTCGCCCACATTTAATCAATGCCTATTGTGGTTATATATGTGATCAGATATTATATGATAACTCCTGAAAAATAACAACAGATGTTTACATAACGATGCAAATTCGGGAAACAAATCGATATCAATAAGAATTCCTCTTTCGCTGAAATAAGACCAAATAAGAGGATTAGCCATGGGATCTAAATTAATGCAATGTTTTCATCTGCCTTTTTTTGGGTTAAAAACCTTAGACCTTTTATGAAAAAATGCCACGATTATCTGTTTCAAAGTATGCTGCTAGGTTATTATAAGGGTAAAAATTGTAATAACATTATTCGCGGCGAATCAGCTAACTTTAAATATGTATTGGTACGAGGAAATGGGCATGTGTATCAGAAACAGTGATATAAAATACATAGCATAGACATTAGAAAAACAGGAAACAATGATAAAGTGTTGTTATTCAATATTATACAAGTTCGCTTAACAATTCAATTCTCAAAGTTGGTTCTGTTTGATAGAATAGTGATTCAGGGTGCGTCAATTACTAAGGTCGTTAGTTCCGTGAGTGTAACGCATGTTTTATCAAGGGATGGCTGTGATATTCCCCTCTGGCTTGCGAGAGCTGACGCCGACCTACGTCCACTTGCGGCGATTTTCCCAACCAGGTATCTCCCATGGGGGCACCGCCAGTCGGGACAAAATCTAAGCTCCCTATTAATCTCCCGTCATGTGTGATAGTGTAGAGCTGGTAAGAGTAAATGTGTGTAAGTAAGGGATGAAGGTGAGAGTGATGGTAGGGGAGAGAAAGACTGCGCTCGATCCATGGCCCGTTTATTAGGTACTGCTCCAGTATTCGCATGGAGAAACCACGGAAAACTATCCATCAGAACAGTCTGCCGCTAGAATTCTCCTCCAGATGGCTACCTAGTGGTAGGTAGGTAGTGGTAGGATGGCTAGCTAGCCAGTAGGTAGGTAGTGTCGAAAATCCTGTGACCTTTAGGGCTCGAACTCTAGGCACTCGAGGCACTGAGTGACGTCAGTTGATGCCCTGAGCCTCCTCTCCCGTTCCCAAAGTTGTTCACGCGCAGAGTTCGAGAGCGGTCATGCAAGGCCAACTGATGTCAATGGACGCCAACTCCACCAACTGCCATGTAGGCAAAGGCCTGCTCCGTCCTCAGCGATTTATCACAGTCGCCTCTTTGATCTCAGCTCGTGACTTCCCTAACTTGTCAGGACCTCGGTTCACCCTGTCCTCGACTGTTCCTCGCAGCACCGTTTGAACCAGCGGCGGGCGGTCTGTCCTTGAGGAGCTTCGATTGCGATGACGTCACGCTCTTTGGTCGGACATGAGACATTTGCGGAAACAAACACTCCGAATTGTTTCACAATTTCACTGCGTAAGGGTAAAAACAACAAAACTAAATGGTGGAAAATCGAGTTGCAGAATTCAACATAAAGTGTTAAAAATGTATTTTTTTAAAAATTTTACTGTTGTATTTAAAACTCTTCAAGGAAAAATGTAGATTAGGTGTGGTAGAAATTACGACTGAAAGGACAGGTTTTGTGTGTGCCTCTTAGATAGGCAGCAAGTTCAATGAGACACTACATCCACTCTCCATCTCCTGACGACATCGTTCCCTATGAGGGATAATCCGCTAACATCTAAGCACGGATAACCACAAGAAATATGAAAGTCATGCGTCTTTTTAAGGCAGTGGCGGATCCGGGGGGCGGACCATGGGGGCCATAGCCCCTCCTCCAGCAAAAACCTCGAGTTTTCGTTTGTGCCCTCCCTTTATTCCGTACAATTCATTTAAATATTTATGATTGAACTATATAATTACTTAAGAATAATATTGTATAGTATAATATTTACACCACAAAAATAATATACAATATAAAAACATATATTATTAAACAAAAATCTATGATGCCCCTTCCTAAAATGATTGGTTGGATCAGCCTTTGCCTCAAGGCGACATTCCTCGTCGTAAGTTTAATATGGATAAAAATCTTTAGGTAGTAGGAAACAAAGAACCGCAAGCAGTAACCTAGCCAAGGCAGTTAAAACTGAGTTTTGGAGTCGACAAATACTCCTTAAAATATAATTTTAAAGACAAGCATGTAATAAAATAATTTTGCTACCCTCCTCGAACATGAAGCCATGACCCAGAGCTACTGTAAACGCCAAATCTTTCCATAATTTCGTTCTTTCTTTTCCCCTTAACGCTTTTTCGTTTCCTGCCTCCTCCGTGCGATGAAGTCACTGCTCTTCCCGCCACTTTTTCTTTCCCAAAAACGTTTCTCTGAAGGCAAATATACCGCGGCCTTGTCCGCAAATAAACGTCGCTTCGAGAGGTTTGCCACGTGTGGTTGTACGTGCGCCGTGATCTCTAGTGATCGTTCGCGGGAACTAACGATGTTGACGTTTTCCCTTCAATCGACAAGTATTTGGATTTGTGTGCTTGTCGCAAGGTTGGTTGTAATCTTTGCCGTTAGAGTAGTCGTACTCGTGTGAATGATGCACTGTTTGTCTTTCAACGCATTAACGTTGAGAAATTCGCGTAACTTAATAAAATCCATTGTTAATTATTACCAATATTTTGGATTATCAATTATTTCGTTCACATAATCCGTACAGTAAATGTTATACGACGTTCGTACATGTTAGGATTTCTATGTAACAGGAATATTTAAGGTAAATGAAATCGTCCAAAATATAGTTTAGTTCTGCTCATTTGCGATATTCTGACCCAAGAAAATGTTTGGATTTGTCGTTTGGGTAACTTAATGGTGAAATCAACTGGGTGTGGATCAGGGGACCTGGATTTCCATTTCCATTTGAGGATTGCCAGATATCCTGGGAAACATTTGAAGTATTTAATATTTCTGTTAATCAGTAACAATGACATATCAACAGTAACATTTATTGTATATTTCCGATGTATTTGATGACGTAAATTTGTGTCTACGGTGACTGTGAATATAAAATATAAGAAAATTGTCGGGCATCAAAAAATGTTTCGTACAAAGGTCGTCGTGCAACATGGTAGTGGTGAGAGCAATTGCGAGTAATTCAGGTGATTCCCTGCCGGAATGATTAAAACTTTGAGAACGTGAAGCATCGAAAATTTAATTCATTTAATAATGTCCATTTTCGTTCTGTAGTTTACTCACACCATTAAAATCCACATAATTACAGAACGTAAATGAGAGTCAATTAAAATAAATATGTTACATCACAAATATTGAAATGTTCTCTAAGGAGCAAATGTGACGTGAGAATGATAGATGGAATACTGAAATTTTGACTACGCATGTTAAAATGATATCGAGGGATAAAGAGCAAGGCGTAAAAAATAAAATAAAAACATAAATGGAACAAAACAATGAGGGGCGACAATAAAAAATGGGAATGTAAGACAGAAAGACAACAAAGAAACGATGGAGAACAAAATACATTCATAGGTATACCGAAGGATGACAACCAAAAAGAAAAGAAAAATATGAGGAGAAAAAGGATAAGACATTCACATATTAATGATGTTTACATTTACGCTTGAAATGGTGGAGTGGTTGCTGCTTAACCTTCAAGGTTTTCTTTCTGCCTGTTTGCTCCCGCGCAAGGCCAGACATAATTCTGGATGAATAGCAGAGTGTTGTGGATCCCACTAAGTCATAATCCTCTTTCACGCTCTAAAGGCGATCAATGGCAGGTTACGTAGTGAGAGAGTACACAGTGTTACCAGACGCGTGTGTGTAGTGCATGGTGCATATTATAACTTAGAGATGGCGGAATTCCTCCTCTGCTGGAATGAGAAATATGGCGTCAACCTAAACGGGGACTTGCGAGTCTTACTCCTCCAGATATCTCCCACAGTGGGCAAGCTCAAAGATTACGACTGGTGTCCAGACATGTGAGGTAGTGTAGTGCATGTGTGTGTGTGTGTATGTGTGTGTGTGTGTAAGACGAGAGGATAGGACAAGGGAGAAGAAGGAAAGATCGGGCCGCGATCCTTGGCCCGTTTATAGATGAACTACTTAGATATTCCTCTGGTGTTGATCGCAAAAAACACGGAAAACTACCGATCAGAGCAGCGGGTCCCTCTAATTCACTCTAAATTCGACCCAGCTATGTAACTTGTCAAAAATACGCTACCGTCGGATCTCGAACCTTAGAACTTTCTTCTCAATGAAGCTGCAATGAGAACGGATTTTGCAATGAGCATCTCAACTGAAATGTAAGTAGTGGAGTAGAAGAGAAATACACCATTCATTCAGTGTGTTTACTTAATTCACACTGTAGACGAGAGACCGGGAAGAGAGAATCGTAGAAGAAAGAAAGACAAAATGGAAATACTCCATTAAAACATAATGCAGAAAAGGTGCATAAAGTGTTACAATAGATAGGGGATATATCAACGAGTTACAAAATACCAAAGAGAAGATAGTAGTACGTAAAAAGAGAAACCAACTTAGTTGATGGTCGCAAGAAAAACGAGTAGGTACGAATGTAAAGAACTGATTTAAATGGAGCATTTTCGGTCAAAAATTCAGTAATTAATGGTCATACTATAAGTATATTGTACTCAAATAAAACCAAAATATAAATTACTCCGATTCTAATGTCATCTTAGAACACAAAACTAGAGGAAATGCTTTTCAAAAAGGAAACATATTCTAAATTATGTATAAATACAATTTCTTTCAATCCATATTGTATTAATTTCACAGCCTGATTTATTAAAAAAATAGTTATAAGTTATAGTTAAAAGTAAGTTCCATATTTTGCAATATTTTAATCAAAATGCTCTTTATCAGGTCATTCAAAAAAAATCTTTGAATAGTAGCTTTCATATTTTTCAGAAATATGAACTATTATTGCCCTTGCAATTAAAAAACAAATAATTTAAATACTACATTATATTCATCGCATTTATACACTAAACATTCACGTCATTCTCAACTTGTAGCAATATTCAAGCAGGTTTATGAAATGATACTAGTTAATATTTCTTGCGTGCTCTGTGTCGCACATGTTGTACATGCTTGCTAACATTTCACATATGCATTTACATCTCCACGCGAACATTAATTACAGCTGCACACTGGATTTTGTATGTCCTGGCTCATAACACCAATTCACAGACTGTACGCTTCTAACTGCAACATGTTTACATCACGAAATGGGTGTCGATAAAATTAATGTAAACGCGTGAACACAGAGAAACACGAATGTGTTAGATGCATAGGTTCTTGAATTCGAGTTGTACCACAAAACGTAATGTAAGAACCGGAAATTGCAAACATGTTCGAAGGAGTACATAACGTTGTTTAACTGCAGAATGTAGATGCAGAAAACATAAGAAATGCCTACCTTTAGTGTAACAAAACATCATAAATATAGAAACTAATAAGTGCTTTAAAAAGTATTTTGAATTGAGAATAATTATGTATTGTAAATTGAGAACTGTGAAAAAGTAGAGGAAAAGTACCCGTCAAGTTTTCATCAGAGTTCGTAGTTTATGGACAAGATTTATTAAAATTTTAGAATTAATAATGGAGAGTAAAAGAACAGGATTTGGAAAGATAAAACGGAACCATATAATGTGATTTATAGGAGTTCAAGTTACGTATATGTCAAGAGTGTCCAAAATAGTTAATCGAAGAACGTGTGTGAAATAAGTTAATTGATGCATACCATTGCATGGCCATAAATGCGTGGCTAAGCATGTGTGTTAACTTATGAATACAATCTCGTATATTTTAGGCGTGAGACGGCAATGAGTTACGAGATATTATAATATATATTTTGTGTACATCTGCCAGATTTGTCGTGAGGCCTTTGAAAATTCCAATTACAAGTTTTTCAAGAGCAATTATTGTGAAAGGTAGCAAACATTATATCATCTTCATTTTTACTTCCTCGCTACAGAGTATAGAGAGAGATATGAAATGCTGCGTGAAAAAACGGCGAATTTTTGGTAGGAAAACTCTTATTACAGGACCCCGGTAACGAAAAAGTTGATGCAGTCAGTTGTTTAATTTAGAAAAAAAAATTCTTGTGGTGTAGTCAGAATCCATGTTTTGTGTGTCCTTGATACCGAAAAATCGAATGATGGCAAAACGTTTCTCTGTCCATCCGTCTGTCCGTCAACAAGCTAGCGGCGAAACCGTTCAGCAGATTTTCTCCAGAAATGATATTCACTAATCGATCTAGATGATGACGCGGCCCCTTGAATTTGAATCCGACATTTTAATTTTTGGGGAGTTCTTTACATGAAGTCCTTGGATCATTTCCCAAATTTTAAAAAAAGGCTCTTTCGTTTTTTATTAAATTTTGTTGTTATATAGCGTGAAGGACGTTTAAGAGAATGGTGTCTGTCTCATGTTCGTTAAAAAGCCCGATTTTTCGAAAATTGCAAAAGTTCAAATTTTTTCGGAATTTTCCTAAAACTAAAATATTAAATATAGATATTTTTTCTTTTTAATGATATCTATTCCTTAAAGATATATTTTGAAATAAGATCACCTACAGGGTTCCGAACATTTTAGCACTTTTCCCGTAATTTTGCAATAAAGTACACGCAAGAAAGTACGTGCTGTTTTAACACCACTAGTTTCTTTCGTCATCATTATAAACGAAAACTACGCAGATGTTCGTATTGAAGCACGTTTGGAGTATATGTTTCTAAAAAATGTACAATGTATGATTCTCTACAACTGTACATATCCAAACGCAAATGTCTTGTTCACTCCATTAGTGTCAATTAAACGTTTGTAAATGCATTAGCATTAAATTTAAGCTCAAACTCACAAGTCAAAATACTCTTCCATCTGCCTAATGCACGTGTTTCTATCCATCTGGATGCCTCATTGCAATTCGTCGCAGAACTTACATAAATACATTCGACTCTGATAGAAACTGCACATGGCCGAGATGTACCTTTGAACTGTGTACATAACTGCACACGTGTAAAGCGAATACATTCGGTTGAAAGCCTGCAACACATGCTGAGAGGTTTATTTTCAGATGAACTGTTCTAACGATCGTATTTAGTATCTTACGAAAATAGAGGGTTGAAGTTTAGTATCAAGATAAACTTTCAATGCAGTTTTAAAAGATAAGGTGTTTTAAATTTTTATGAGGAATTGAAAGTTGGACATTACCTAAAGGCAATAAAGAATTGATGTACCTAAAATGTGAGAATACTAAGAATATCATGGACAAACAATCAGACTAAAATTCGATCATTTGCGAACTCTCAGGAAGATTTAGTTCACAACTTAATACTAGTGGCTCTTGTAATTGTTTAAATACATATGCTGTTTAAAGGTGAAATGGTAGAAAACGATTTGTCTGAGCAAAACTGAAAGCCAAAAATCACATGGTAATGGCTGGACCGTGTGAAGGCGTTGACAAATGGATTGATAAGCTACTCCGAGATGCGAAAGATCAAGAATGATTCTCTAACGGATCACTAACAACATTGACGAAGGAGTTCTGAAGCTGAGTGGTACATCACTGCTAGTTTTTTCATTATGTGTAGCATTTTTAGTGCTGCGCAGCTTTTGGAATGTACTTTTGAAAAAGCGCTTTTAATAATATATGATTATTTTCCTTTTGTCCATGATTTATTGCGTAAAATGCAGTATAAACACTGGACTTTGTAAACTGGTAGCCCACTGAAGAAATTGTTGTAATTTATCTGGCCAAATTTCAAGAATACAATTTTTTTGTCAAGTGATGTCAACACAATAAGCTACATGAGATTTTATTCAGAAACTTTCCATTTATAGACTGATTCTGAACAGTTGTTAAAGCTACTTCTCTTTTGTTTCTGATTACATTTCAATTCTCCTTTTGAAAATCCAATCTCTTGTGTATTCAGTTTAATCAGTTTTCTTAGCATTCTTTTCGCTTGTATTCATATTTTTCATCTTATGGACATTGTCATGAATTGTGTGGGAGTCAAGAAACGGGAATAATTATAAATCTACAACTTGCTGAACCCATAGCCATTCGGATCTTATCCCGGCACATCACGTTAGTGAAGAATGAATAAATATGAATGTGGCTCTAAGCTTGCATAATTCATGTATTCGCCTGGATAAAACAAACATTTATGAATTCATGCCATTACTATCATACATGTAAGCTCAGTGATATATTATTCATATAATTTTAGTCCATATAAGTGCGAAAGATGACGTGAAAAACATTGCTTTATTCCCTTGTAACAGGAATGAAGATTTACCCAAAACATGTAATTGGTTAGTAAGTGACGGAAAATATTTTCGAACGTACGAAATTAATGTTATTGTATTAATGTAATGTTGTATTTATTCAATAACTTATTAGTTGTTTTTGGATTAAATGCCTCCCAAAGATGATCGTTATTATCTAGGATTTAGCTGTAAACCAGTTCCGAGAGAATCTGGCGATCCCTTTGTTAGTAAGGATAATTATATATTAAATATAAAGTAATAAAATAAAAATATATATCATGTTTAAATTTTATAAAATGTATCATGTGAAACATATATATGCAAATATGTAGTATCTTTACATTATTTCAATTAATTTATCTGCTTTGCTGTTTTAATACTGCAAGGATGTTCTTGTCAGAGGAAACGGCTTAATCACATTTTGCTGACTGACGACTGTATGGGTTGACTTATTGGGTTCATGACGTAGATGTACATGGGCCGGCTTTTCTTCCAATGGAAGATGTTTGAAGTTTGAATTTTCTGCTTAATAATATAATAATAGTAAGTAGTAATAATAATAATAATAATAATAATAGTTAAAACACAAATATTTTTTTATGAAGGAGGAAAATCCTTCATGGATACCAGTGAAGCTTGTAATGTCGGACTCCCAACTGGGTTACCGACTAAAAACCTAACCACGTCTCTTAAATCGTGTTCTCTCCGACGCGGAAACCGTCGTTTGACAGCACTTCACGCAGGAGATTGGCTGGTAGTAGATGCTCTACTTCCTCTGTCTTAATTCTTTCTTCTTCATAATGCTAACTGTGAAGTTCTCTATTATCTTCCATTTTTCCTGCAAGCTCAGCATCATGTCGACCATGTTGTCTGGGTTTATAACTTGTTGGAGGTTGACATTACAAACCTCTCGTTCCGCGTTCCATGCTTTGCACTGGAATAGTGTGTGTTTTGCATCATCTATGTCTGCGTGACAGAGACTACATGTGTGCCTCTCTACGATCCTGAAATCGTAGAGGTATTTATTAAATCTCCCACGTCCCGTAAGAGCCTGGAACTGGTAATAACTCATCTTACCAAAACTTCGGGTAACCCATCTCTCGAAGTTTGTAATCTACCTATGAGTCCGTCTGCTTTTCATCCCCATAATTAATAATAATTAAAACACGCGTGTGTGATCGCGTTTTAACCTACATTGTTACGACATTCCAACGCACTCTAACACCAATCCACACTGACATGAATTCAGATTTGCCTCAGAGTTTAGTTGATAAAATTATTGCGGAATTTATTCAGCCTCCGCAGTTCTAAATAGAATTTATTTAACTTCAGCAGTTTAATTTATTAAGTAAATTATTATGTGTACATTAGTGGACATGTTTTATAAATTAAGGAAGTTCAAACATTACATTTTGAATACTACAAGTTTATTTTAAAAAATGTGTTGTATTAAAATGTAGCATCTCAAATATCAAATATGAATTAATGGCGCATTTTCCTCCTTAACCATATATGAAAATATGAATTCTTATATGCAGCATTCTTATATCCAAAACAGTACCCTAAAAAACTGCCCATGGACCCCGTGCTATCACTCCTACCTTTTTCTTGTCCTATTCTCACCCCTTACACACACACTTATATGAACTACACTACCACACACGTCGAGAGCTCAAAGCTTGTTCCGGCAGGACGGCACCAGATTTCGCCATCCAGCGGGTGATGACCACTGCTACCTCCCGAGGAAAACATGCATTACACTTACGGGACATATTACCTTAGGAGTTAACAGAATCACTACCAACCAACCAACCATTCACAAAAGGCGCTTCTTCATCCCACAAGAAAACTCGAACCAGGAAGTTCTGAGGGTTACCTGCATTGCGTTAACCACATTATTACTTTCGTCATACACATATCACACACATTATGAGACATTAATTTCCTTTCCTCCCACAGAAGTTCAAGCACCACCTAGGGCAATCCTGCTTGTCAGAGCATTGCGTCTAGATTGCACAGCCCCATTTCTAGGTAACTAGCACTGCTAGAAGGAACGCCCACCTTAATAATGCGCTAGCTAGAATATAATTACGTCTATTTTTCATAGTCGTTTGTATCAACCTTTTGCATAGATTATAACTGCCTAGGAATGGAATGATTGTCTAAAAAGAACAGCAGCAGTTTACATCACAATTACGTACCCATTACTTATATTACAAAGAATTATCTGTGTCTAACTTGCACAGATTTGTAGAAGGCAACAGTAGCTTCTTGCATTATTCATTTGCATTTTCTTGAGTGATTTCTTGAGAAATATACTGTCATCTGGGAGTCTTGTCAAGACTCCTACATTCTGTTTGGAATGAAGTCGTAGATTTACTGAAGTTTTATTTGCATATGTCCCATTTCCACCACATTTCTCGGTAACTGATGTATACAAAAGTCTTTGTTCTGAAAACGCTTTCTTCATTGGAGTGATCCGAATATCTTACCATATTTAATGAATGAGAGTTATCATCACGTTCGGAATATGCACTGTCAATAATGTTAAGAAAGGTTTGTGAAAATTTTGCACTTTGCATTTTAAAATTTTGCCCTAACAGTGCAACGTACTGCGTAAAATTATTACATTTAATATGTTATTATTCTACTCAGAGGGAGGAGGGAATGTGTTATTATTCTATTCGAATCAGAGAATACTGGACTGGAAATTGGTACTTATTCGTACAAAGCAACTGAGATGATATCACGATTCACTGAGAACGTTTTTGAGTTATTGGCTACCAGATTATCTAAGATTGGTCCAGTGTGACAGACCCATTCCAAACTAAAACATCTCCCCCGACTTTTACTTTCACAATGTAGGATGGTGACTTCCCCAATGGTTTCCTAGTCGTATTCTGCGTAATATTTTTATAATCGGTTATATTTTTGTCGGGTGCTTGAATTTGCAATCTCAACTACAAGTAAAAAATTGTAGGAAGATCCTGTTGAACAGACGTCACGATTCGCTAGTGAGAGTTCGTGGGACGCGTGAGGCAATAATGTCGGGGTCTCCGAGTCGTGTGTGAGAGCAGAGCAGAGGTCAGGCATGGAATGAAGGCGAGTGACCCTCGACAGAGGCGTGTTCCGCCGCGCCTACCCCACCCATCCTCCCCGCCTTGGCCACGCTCCCCCTCTCTCCGCCCTGCCCTCTCCGCCCCGCCAGGCCACCTCCCGCCTCACAAGCCGCCCCGCTTCGCCCGCTCCCGCCGCCAGGCGCCCTCTCTCGCCTCCTTCGCACATCCCGTCCCCGGCCGCCTTTCTCCTCCGCTCCCACCGCCCATTCCGCCTACTCGCTCCCCTCCGCCCTCCGCCACATTGGTTC
>BOPP01000007.1:4267205-4278160 GCA_017312745.1 Gryllus bimaculatus | reverse complement strand
GGGCGGGCGGGCGGCGTGGGTCGGCCGCAGGCTGCTCCCGACTCGAACAATCAGGCGGTGGCGCGGCCAGGCCAGGCCAGGCCAGCCTCGCCAAGGTCTGCGGGCGGCGTGGGAGGGACCGGATTCCAAGAGGCCTTGGCGAGTGACGCAATAATAGGCTCGAGACGCCCCCGGCAATTACCCGATCGCGCGGAGCAGACGCGTCGGCGCCGGCAACCGGCCATTTGCCACCCCCGCACCGCACCGCGCCCGTAATTCCAGCCAGCCTCCTCAGAGGACTTGTCGTCTTCTGAGGAGGAGCGGGAAAGCGGCCTCTCTGAACTCTGTGTGGGGTTCCGGGAAACTATTTGACTATCGGACGAAGCCGAGCTATATCACTCGTGCGTCTACCTAGAATTGTATGAACTTTGGATTGACTGTTGGATAAAAAAGAACTTTTAGATAAACCGTACTGGCACAGAATCTAAGGAAATTAATATCCTATTTTGATTATATCCTACAACTAATAATAATATTTCATACACAAGAAGCATTTGCCATAAGAATTGTTCCTTGCGAAAACATTATTTCTCTGAGGGTGTGTCATCTTCTGGGAAAGAGCGGGAAAGCTATCTCTTTGAAAGTTTTGGGGGGGGGTTCGAAAAAGTTTTATTTGACTATCGGACGAACCTGATCGCGTGCTTCTACCTATAGACTTAGGAATGTGTACGAACTTTGGATTGGAGGTTGACTGAAACAGAACTTCTGCAAAACAGTAAGATGGTTAATTTCATGTATTTTAATATATCAAATGATAATTTTTCATGAGCAATAAATCTTTGTGTTAAGAATTATTTCTTACGGAACTTTTGTGTTAAATCAGCTTCTCTAAGGACTAATCAGTATCCCTGAACTTCGTGTAAGGTTCCAAGAAACTACCTGACTATCAAATGAACCTGAGCTATACGAATTGTGCGTCTACCTAGAATTTAGGAAAATGAACTTAAGGTTGAATGTTGGATGAAGTAGAACTGCTGGCAAAGCATCTAAGAGGAATAATTTCATTCTGTGATTACATTCTATAACAAATGATAATTTTTTATACGTAAGAATAATTCGTCATAACTAGGGGGCTGATCTTGATGACCTAAAACAATGCCAAAAATGATCACAATATGTTCTTAAAAGACTTTAAAAATGCCCTAAAACAAAGAAAAATGATGTAAAAATATTGATCAAAACCACTTCAGATGAACAACTTAAGCTGTTGGATATGTTACTGAGGCTTCTTCCTTTTGTTCAAATCAACTAAGCTTGCAAACTTCTGGTTTGGACTGTTCTTAAAATAAAGTCTCTGTCTTTATTTACGGCGAAATCGGCCGAACAGACAAAGGTGCCGTGAAACGACACAGAAACCGTAGATTACGTAGTACTCACTACGGCTGATATTACGATATAAGAGCAAAGAAGTCGAATGGGCTACTTAGGAATTCTATGGTGAACATTTGTTGCACCTCGTAAATATTGTTTGAAGCATGTACCATTAAAATTATATTAAAATCATTAAAATGAGAAAAATGCTTTAAAAATTTCATAAAAAGGTAAAAAAATGACTTATTAGACAAAATCGACGAAAAATACAAAAAATCATCATAAAAATGCGTCTTTTCGTTTTGTAATAACATAAAATGAATTTCGATACTAAACAGTATTGTCCTAAAGTGAGAAAAGGCATGTCATTAAAATCCGTCTCCTAGTCATAACAATTGTTTCTTACCAAAATGTTGTTTTCAAGTAGCTTTTCTGACGATATGTCATTATCTGGGAAGCAGTGGGAAAGATGTCTCCCTGAATTTTGTGTGGATTTTCCGGGAATCTATCGGACTATCGGACGAGGCTGAGCTAAATCATTGACGCGTTTACAGGAATAAGAATAAATTTCGAATGCCGTATTGAAAACTATCGATCAAAGCAGCTGGCCGATAGAATTCTTCGACTGAATTCGATCTAGCTAAGTAGCTAGTATTGAAAATCTCCCAGATTCGCTGCACTAGCAACAGATTTAGCCTTTTTGGATCTCTCGCCTGCTACAGTGAGCAAAACCGTGCAGAATTACGAAATCTTCACTAATTTCATCAATAAAGTTTTATTTACGCCGGCCTGAATAGAAGAGATCGCGAAGGCTGAAGAGTTGAAGCCTAATCGGACCTGAAGGGTCGCGAATACGACTCCCGCCCAGAGCATGGATGTTTCTGTGTGTCCATATATTGTTACCGTAACTGCCAACGTTACTTACAGTGGTTGCTATATGACCTTAGTAGTTGAAAAGCGACCTTAAACATGTAAAACCATCTTTATTAACAAAATATGGTTTAAAGCAATCCGCAGGGCAATTTCTTATACAGAGCTGCGGGATGGGTTGAGTGGGCATGTGGAGACAAGCTACGGGGCCGGAAGAGGCAGGTTGAGAACGGTTCCCGTTTATTTTCTGAGCGAATCAGCTTGTACGCCAATTTATTTTTGCCAATTGCAAATTCTTATGTTACACAATATATACTGCATGAGATAAAGTCTGTAAAGTGATTAAATAGTTTAGTATTTTGAATGACAAATGGCGTCAGTTCAAAATAAACCTGGAACTAGGTATGTGTGCATTTGCGTGCGTGTACGGGACGGAATGGGGAGGGACATTTCGGGGACGGGCAGGGAGGTTGAGTAAGGTGAAGCAGAGAGGGCAGAGAGTTGCAGGAACAATAGCAGGGCGGGGCGAGGTGAAAGTGTAAATAAAGTTACTTTTATTTTACACTAAATGTAGAATTCATCATTTTTGTTGTGTAATAGACGGTTGTGATAGATACGTCAATAAATCGCAATACGCTAGATAACGTCAGTTGGTATTTAACGTCCCAACCGTCAGGATGGGACATCACAGCTGGCTCTAGCCTAACGAGGTGCACGCATACATTCATATATGCATTCCTACAGCATTTGAAATAAATAATTGTCATTTGGAAGCGATTTTGAGTATACGTATGTGTCGATTTCTCACAGAATTATGAGATAGTATACTTAAGAATGATCTATTTCTTCTCGTTTTTGTACGCTACAAAAAACGACTAAAAACATCTGAACTTGTGAAGAGTCAAATATGACAAAAGACCGAAATGGAGGTTAACCACAACCACAACCCAATTTCGTTGTTTCGACATCGCGATTTGAATTTCAACCGCACACTTAGCCTTGATCTGCACCTAACAGCGACCTGATCGCCATGGTTGAGGTGGATACACAAGACCGACTTCTGCCTACTATCAGCCAGTTAGTCTGTAATAAACGCACGGACCTGAAGAAAAACGGTAAGTGTGGTTTTCCGAGGGTGTTTAAGTTTCAGAAATTCCGCGATGTGTAATCTGTTTACTCAAAGGTATGACTCACGGTACAATGCATATGTGTAGAGTTCGAACGAAATTTTCATCTCAGGATGTTTAAATGACCTCTACTTTCTTTCGTTGTATGTTAGATGGCTTATATAATAGATAGACATGCCCATACAATTATTGCCTGTGTAATGAAAAAAAGGATACATCTTGGTTGCTCCACTCTATTTGCCAACATAATCTCATGTTTGCCTCTCAACACTCACACTGTGTCTACTTGGTTCAAAACTGCATCAACTTCTTCAAATTACCCATAACAAATGTTCACATGGTTAACAGACTTACATACACAGGAACGCAAATTCACATATATATAGACACATATCTAGTTCTAATTTTTTTTGAACTGACGCCATTGTCATTAAATATACTAAATTATTTAATCACGTTGCCTATAAACAAACTTTATCACATACAGCATTTATTGTGTAACATAAGAATTTGTTATTGGCGAAAATAAATTGACGTAAAAGCTTAAAAAAATGCTCGAAAATGCTTGCTCAGAACATGAACCGCAAACTTAAATCAGAAGAGTGTGCTTTTTAATAGCATCGTATCTCTTGAACTCTTGAACTAAAATAGTCTCTAATGGATTATTTTTATGTTATCAATATTACTTAAAAACATTCCCATGACATAGGGTCTACTTATCAGAAATATAGTAGTTATTATTATTATTATTATTATTATTATTATTATTTGAATATAGGAGTTTGAATATCGGACAATAATGTTTATAATTGGCATTACATGCAGCACATAATACTCTTGCCACAGATTTTGTTTCTTAGTCTATGTACGTCATTCAGATACTCGCACGTATTCTTAAGGCAGTAAGATTATTTTCGGCCGAAAAGTGGCAAACTAAGGAATGAAAAACCTCTGTCATTTGTTGAGCCATCGAAGAAGTTTTTATGTTTTAACAGCAACGTTTCTAAACTACAATTTAATAATAATAATAATAATAATAATAATAATAATAATAATAATAATAATGTGACAGCGTATTAATGCGGAGACATATGGGCAATCAACTGCGCTCTTCCGCCTAATAATGTAACCATATAACCACATAACACAAAATTTAAAGATAAAAATTGAAATTAGAAATTTCTAAGACGTATTTGGTAATAATGTAATGATTATTACTAGGTGCCTTGCTTAAACATGTCATGCCACTGGGCTCACAAATTAGGAAATAAGTTGCTTCTTTCTGCTACTACTTACCCGGAAATATTTCAAAAGCGTTATCATTTCACACTTCTGTTGCCACATTTACAATTAAATTAATATCGAAATAGCAGATACGAGTTAGATAAGGTAATCAGAGTAGTAAGTGCAAACATCTTTATTATAAAATCTTTACCCGCATGATACATTATTAGTCATTCACAGTCTGTTTCCCATGATGTTTTGTGTAATTAAGCCGAGTAATATGCCATCGACGTATCTGCAATCTACACACGCATCAGCAAGGGAACAATGTTGGAGACAAATTATATTACCCTGATTCCCGAGCGAGATTATTAAATAGAATTGATTGCACACGAGAATAAAAACAGTTTCAGTGTTATAATAATGAGAACAGTGACATAAACATCGCTAATCCGAATGCGGCCCCAAATCCGAAATCCGGATAATCCAAACCAAAAATTCCGGCGATGGAAAAAGGAAAACAATAAACACGAGTAAAAAGTGCTTATAGTTTGTAACGCAAAAGAAGGATTACAAAAATAATAATATATAAATAACAATAATTATTATCTATCCAACATTATTAATATTCGCCGCGCCTAATGCGTCTTGTTTCGTAAGAACAACAGGCGAAAGAATCTCGCGGAAATGACCGCACTCGGCGTTACCGCTACCGTTTATCCGCGCTTACCGGTTTTCATCCTCTCCGCACAAATAAGCAAACGTGCCATTCTCTGAACTATATCCGTATAACTTACATATACCTAAGATTTTTATCGGTAATTTTTTCGGAATATATCCAAACATCCAAATACGCATCCGAACAATAACTTCAACATCCGATGAGAGGTTCCTGATCTACAGGGATATCAATATCGACCACCGTAACGCTCATTTCATACAAGAGATGCACTTGATACACATGTAAGTTCCTCTTTTCGCATGATTTACGAACTCACCACAAATAGAGAAGAAAAATAATAATCGCAGCAATAAGCCGTCAAATGAATACAACGCACACACAGGCACACACACACCACACGAGTAACCGCACTCACAAATCACTTAAACTTTTCTGCCGTCCATCAAATGATAGCAAGGAACAATATGAACTGCACGGTTGGTCTTACTGAAGAAGGATACCGTGAAAGTCCTAAAGCAATCATATACCACTAAGAATGATACATATAGAAAAATATTACAATTAAGTTACCACCTCGATCGAATCAAGCCACACCCAGTAAAGTAAAGTCCAAAACAGCACCTCCAAAGAACCTGGTCAATAAAGAAACGCACTGAACAATAACCATCGCTTTTGGAATCCTTGCGCTGCACCACAACAATCAACAACAGTCTGGTGAGGCGCTTGCGCCAAAACCGAATAGCTAACAGAGCCGCGTAACTAAAAGGCGCTGAATGCGATTGTAATATCAAGCCTCTACCGAGACTTCCTGCAACACCAGGCCCCACAAAATATCAGGATCGCGCCCACATCTTCTCCAACCTCATATGCTCTGAAATGTCCTGGGATGGAGCAAAGACTCACTCTAACCAAAACAGCAACTTACAAGGAAACCCTGTCGCCTCGAACCACTTGATTCCGGCTTTCAATAACCAAGGACCTCCAATAAACGAATAATAGGGCCCCGAACCAACGACAAAAAAAAAAAAAGCAAACGGGGCCAAAGATCCTCAATCACCACTCCGTAGGTACTAGCCACTCCAAAAATGTTCAAAACGATAGAAAACCACCAACGAAACGTATTGCATTGGATGGATGATTGGGTAGCCGCGAAAAAACGTAACCACGACTGCGCAAACCGCCCTAACTACTCCACAACATGACGACAGTCCTGAGAACAACAGGAAATTACCGCATGCCCACAGGAGAGTCCCAAGAGCGGTAGATGATCCAAACTCATCTAGAATACAATCTCATCACGGGTAGTAATCCACCAACACACGATTACATCAAGGCCCATATCAAAAGGCCAGAACTCGAACACTAGTCGAAAATTCATATAGTCCACGTAAGTGAAAATACTCTCTCTCCCGCTGAAAAAAAAAACAACAGCAAAACACATTATCCACAGACAAAAGTAATCACACAACTTCCCATGATGAAAATCTGAACACCACAATATAATTCCCATAACAAGAACTATCAATCTCTTACACAATAAATCTAATAAATAGCGGTTTCATGAGTTAAGATCCGTCGGTAATCCCTAAGATCAACTCACATACAATTCGATTTCGGTAAACTAAAATCCATAAAGTGCGACGAGAGCAAACCAAAAAAAAAAAAAAAATAAAAAAAAAACATTAAAAGAACCTTATCAGTATCAACCAACAAAGCAGGAATAACAATTCCAACAGAACAAGCTCACTGGAAAAAGAGAATCGGAAGCACCGGGTAAACGCATTATTAAAACCTTTCTCTCCAAGAAACCGTAATAACAACGAGAATCCAACTCCCCTTCCTCCCTCCTCGTCTCCTCCACAATCAACAGCAACGAAAACACCATAACAGCAACCTCGCGAGTGCGCGGCCGATGCTTTCGCAGCGCCGCATCGGAAAGCGCAGCCGAAATTTCAAGAAGGCTGCCAAGCCGACGCGGGGAAGGCGCGGCGCTGGAATCGCGCGCGGAACAACAGAGAACTCACAAACGGCCGCCGGTGGGCCGAGAGGGCGATCGCGCAATTGCCCGCAAATTAAGGCGTTTACCGAAGCACAGCACCGCACTCCCGCCGAGCGGTACGCTTACTCGACAGACGCCCCGGCAGGTCGAGGAAGAAATCTTCCCAGCGCTAATGCGCTCCGGACGACGCGTGGGCGCGGTAAAAATGTGCACGTACTATGGACTAAGAACGAAACGAAGTCGCTACGCCACCGCTTCGTTCCAATGGACTCTCGTATCCAGTCCTCAATAAGAGTTGCCATTAAGTCATAGAATTCCTTAAAATACCCACCACCCCTATACATCGGTTACACTTATGGTTCATCTGAGCTCGCGCAGCCCCCAATTTATTCATAGTTTATCTATCGCGTATTTTTCTATCGTCTTCCTTATATCTACATGCTGTACACTCGAGTGTAACCAGCCGATGACAATTTGAGAGCCTTCCCCGCAGCTATTTCGGGTGTAAAACATTAGCAGAATACCCTTATAACTAACCGGTGTTCGACATCACGCGTCTGTATTTCAGAACGTGGATACTGAGTAATATCATGTCATGCAGACTATCTTGCAGCGATATCTAACCTAACTGGAATTTGGTATAGACAGGTATATTACATTCAATAGATTAATGTATACTTATTCTTCTGAAAAAATAATGTAAGTATGACGACAATTTCTACCATTGCTCGTCACTTGACTGCTACCAATCTTACGTCCTTATCTCAAAGTTCAGTTCTTTCCCAGTAGAGCTCCTTATTACTCTTCAGCCTAAGTTTTTGATACCTCCTCCTATACAGTTGTGCATCCATAGAATTATATTCCTCTGCCCCTCATGTTTGTTACTTGGCCTTCCTGCCGCCCTGCACTGTTATGGGAGGCACGTCGAGGTTCTTAGTTTTCTATATCCAATCGTTCTACTGTACCGTTCCCGTCAGTCCTCTCCTCCTGAAGACTATCGTATCTTTCTCGGCTAAGTCTCGTTTTCAACCTTCTACTCTTTAAGCGGCGCGAGCCCCACGCAGTGGTCCACAATAGTGAGGTAACCCGAATACACACAATGAAGGTAGATCCTTTGCATTGCAACATGCCCGAGACAAGCGTTTTTGTGTCCTGTTTATATAAAACAGCGCGGCCAGTTTACACATAACCTATTCATTTTACAGTTTAGGGTACAATTTAACCGACACGTACAGTCTTATCAAGGGTAGTCTCCCCTATCTTTATATAAAAGAGTCACATCGTGATGGAAATGAATCTAAATCACAAACTACGTGAATAAGAAATGAGAGAGAGCAGTCTTATTAGAGAGAGTATATAAGGAGATTTAAAATAATATAGTTATAACACTGAGTAATAGAGCAATAAACTTCAAGACAATACCAAATTAAAACGCAACCTTCATACAAACGTTTGTTTCCCGCCTAAGAATTCAACTAATCTACCTGTCCAAACGCGGCCCTCAGTTGGATTGTCTTTGATTAATAGAAACACATATAGTTACTTGCCCCTGGCATTCCACTGTCTTAGTTCTTGCGTTCACGTTGCTCTTTTCGCAAGACTTGTGGATTTTGAGGTAGCATGCCCGGTTATTGTTCTCCTGTGTCATGGGTCGAAAAGTGACTATATGCGTCTCTTCAGCTTATTATTAGAGACTATCCACTAATGGGCAAATGAAAATAGAGCCTATGGGCCGCAATTGTTGTTCTTTTTCTTGGCTCGCCCTACTCCTAATGCAGTCAAGCCTGAAATGTCGTATTATAACACTGGTTACGGTTGATGTTAAGTATTTGAGAACTCCACTCTCGCCCATTGAGTCCAGCCAATCACGCATAATACGAAATTTGGGGAAACCTGAAAATATTTATAATAACGTTCTTATTCTCCCTTTAAAGAAACTTATTAGCCGATGCCTGAAGTTAGATAGTGAGAATCTCCCAGTGTAATTAAGTCGTGTTAAAAAGTGTCTCTATTATTAATTGTCTCTGTAACGAACCTTTCATAATTCGATTTCAAATAATTATCATTTTGATCGGAAAAGGCAATAATTCCATGCCACAGTTACATAATAACGATCACCCGCGAATCCTAAAGCATATAATCTATGGCCAGTTATCACTGTTTGTTCTAACGTGATTGCTGTAATATGTTTTTTATACCTGGAAATGCCGCCGAATATATTCGAGATGTTATCTAGTTCTGGATTTATAGTATTCTTTTATACTTATTTTATATATAATTGGTTCGAGAGAATTTCTATGTTAAATATATTATTCCATCTCCTGATTATATGAATATTGTATTAAAATTCTTTCTATATATTTTAAGATTTCTTGTTGATCATAAAATGTTGAGCGATAACTATATTGCTTAAATGATTCGCTCGAACTCTATACATCAGCATAAAATACTACCAATCATATGAGTATGACGTGTATATGAGATCGCTTTTTTTCATTTATTTTTTTCCTGTTTTTTTTTTTTTTTTTTTTTCTTTCTTTACTATTTAACGTATTTTCGCTTCGGTCATGGTGTTTAGTTTTGACCTTGGTTTGTGTCGGCTTGGTGCGGCTGTTGTTTCTTTTGACCTTATACTTTATTGGATGTTTTACTTTTATTTTTCTTTTTGCGTTATTTTTTGATTTTATTTGCTTGTGTCCGATTTTTTTTCTGATCGTATATATTGTCTGTTCTTTGGGACGCTCAGCTCGACGTTGGCGGAGTGTGTCCTCACACGCTTTATGCTTTCGTGTCAGTCCACCAGTGAACATTTGAACTTTTAAGGCATGTGTGGGACTGTGTTATTGTCCCGTCGCAGTCTTCTTTTCCTTCCTTATCTCTCCCCTCCCTTGCACGTCTCACTGTAGCCGTCGTGGCCCCGTCGCATTCCCGGGCGCTTTGCGCTGGTGCTCCATTGCGACCCCTGGCTTGGGGCTATCCCGTTGGCGCCCCCGCCACGCCGACGGTGTCGCCGGACTTTCGCGCACCGCGCGCGCGTCGGGCTACCTGTTACTCCCTTACGGATTACCTTTCTTACTCTGTACAACCTCGCGGCCTCTATTAATCCAGTCGCTCTCAAATGGAACAGGCAAGTTACTCCATGTTTTTACCACCCCCATGCTGTCTTCCCCCTGAATTTCTTTCGCGTGCTGTTTGTTTTTTTAAAACCCGACATTTTTCTACTTTGGCCACACTCGATTAAATTACATTTTGCTATCGCATTTTATATTTGCCACCCTGCTGTTAAATCATTATGCCCCGACTTTTTATCATCTTTTCAACCTGACTTTCATCTACTTTGCCCCTCGCTTTCAATATAAAATTTGCAACCCTCGTTTCTCATCCTTTGCACACCATGATTTAATCAACATTTCACCCTCGGTTTTCCACTTTCCCCCTGATTCTCTATTCCATCGATTCTTAATTTGAAGCCAATGTCGAATTATTATTTGAAACATCGAACTTGTAAATCTTTGACAATCGAATTTGTATAATTTGACCACATCGAAAATTGTTATAAATTTGAAAATCGAAATTGTATACTTTGAACATCGAATTGTATAATTTGGAGACATGAATTGTATAGATTTGAACATACGAATTTTTATAATTTGACTTTGGATTTTTCGTATTTTTGATTGATTTTTCTGACGTGGATGTTGTA
>BOPP01000007.1:4249108-4267180 GCA_017312745.1 Gryllus bimaculatus | reverse complement strand
TGTTGGTTGGCGATGTCGCATCCGATGAGGTGAACGCCCGTCCCGCGTCCCCCGTGCCGTGCGTGCGACCTGTGCGTCGGCGCGGCGCCGGGCGTGTGCGCGCGCGTGCGAACGCAGCGCGGAGGTCGTTGCCCCAAAACGAAATTTAAATCGGCGGTGCGCGCTCCGTGCGCCGCTCCGCACCGGGCGATTAGCGGCGATGGGCGTTTGTTTTTTGGCCGCCGAGGGTTGCCGAAGTCCCGCGAAGTGCCCGGGGTGTGGGGAGAGGGGAAGGTAGGCGAAGGGGTGAAAGAGGCGACGTCTGATTTATGGAGAGGCTTCTTTCGCTCGACGGGTCGCGCGCGAGAAAAAAAAAGTGAGAGAAGGTATGCGTCGGCTGGGAATTGAAGGTGGGATACAGGGTGTTGGTGGAAATGAGCTGACAACGTGTTGTTAAAGGGGATGTACACTTTGCGGATAGGTGCCTGTTTTATCTGAACGGATTTTCGGTTGCGCTTGTAACACGTACTTCGATGTTTTTGATTGAGGCCACCGAATAATAATTCTGACAGTTGTAAAAAGTTGAGCATCGCCGCCTCAATGCTCCGCAAAATGAGGTTTTCCGCCAGCTGATAATACCTCGCAAATGTAAGTTATGTGATTGCAGTTAGAGGTGGTTCTCAAGAGATTCTTTTGTATGTTCCGATATCGTTCCTAAGATAATATTGAATGATTTTTACATACATCAGAAGAGAATATTTAATGAATTCTCTGAGAGAAAATCAAAAGTGAAGATATGCACGTCGAATGTCAGCTCACAATCACCAGACCCGCGTTATTCACTTTTATATTATTTTCAATGTAACTCAAAGACCAGTTTTAATAAAAGAAGTTATAAAAAATACTTCTTTAAGTACAATAGAAGCTTTGAAATGAACCATTCTTGAATTTCAGTTACATATGTAAATTGTTTTCATGCGTACTTTATTGGTGGAATGACGAAATAATGTGGAGTGTCACGACCTTAGCACAAGGTAGAGAACTTTCGGGAAATGAATGCGAACCATTTCTACTTCTGCTCGGCGAAAATACCTCTCGTAATATTTCGGAGAAATGAGTGTTGAAACAATAACTGACTACATGGGGTAAATCGTCCCCAGTTTTACTTGTCTGGGTGTTCTGCGATTCATACATCACGCTGTTAATCTATCGACGGTTTACCAGATAAAATATATCCGCAATAATACCTACGGTTAAGGGTTATAATTTGTGTAAAATCGTTTTATAAAACGTTTCATAAAACTTAAATATTATTAAATAATACCTTCATATCGGAATTTTGTAAAAAATTTAAAATACTCGTGTAACATGTCCTATTTTCATTAAACAGTTTTATGTAACAAACAACCAACGGTCTTAAATATTAAGGATATTAAGTATTTTTTAATTAAACCATATAAATGTTTAAATAAACTAGTACGTTTTATTTTTTCTTCTTGGGAGGGCTTTTCCAACTTCCGGAGGTTTCAACTATCCAACGTGTCAACTAGCCGCGTACGCTCTAGAACACATACATTAACTTTTGCTCTAGAGCAAAAGTAGTTGAGCAAAGACGTTGGCACACTTGCACGCTCCGTGGTCTGTGATCAGCAGACTCAAAGACGTTCGCGTCAACACACACACATGAAAGTCAGGGAACAAACAACCATGCCCACAGATGGTCTCGAACTAGCGACCCTTTTGACCGAGACGGCGCACGCTCTAGCGACCTCGGCCATACAAGTCGGCTAGTGCGTTGTATATCATGGTTAAAATAAATATAATTTTTCTTTTTTGAAGCTTGGTATGGTCCCTAATTGCATAGAAACACGTATACAGCAGAAAAATGTTTACTTTAAATAACAAATGTTAGTGCACAGTATTCTCCAAAGGAGGCTAATTAACACTTTTACGAAAAATTTGGCCGTGTACAACTCTTGTTTTATGAAACATTTTATGAAAATTACATAAAACTCGCTTAAAAGTCTTATCCTGTGCAGCAAGTAGAGAGCAGCAGCGGGCGAGCCATACACGCGAGCTGCACTGACTCGTGTATGGGACGCTTAGCCGAATAACTCGAGGTTTCAGAGGTCCACTCACACTCTACTCGATACAGGTTTGCGTGCTCAGACGTTAAGGATTCGGTCGTCTATGACTCGTGATCTGAAGTCTGTGGATTGGTTGCGTACTCGACGGCGATTTTTTCACAGAACAAATTTATTCAAACATTTTCATGAGCACGGTCGGTTTCGACTTTCTTTCACTGCCTGAAACTGCTTAAACTGCTAACCAATTTATTAAATAAACGTCCATTACTTCTGCAACAAATAAAAACGCCACTTGGGTGTATATTTTGCAGATTTGTAACAAATTCGACAGAAATGTATTCATAGAAAAAATGTTAAATTATCGTCCATTATTTCTGCAGGAAATGAATATATTGTTTTCGCGCACATTCTGTACAACAGCTTTAGCAAATTCCATGAAGATTTTTTAAGGAGCTATTAAAAAAAAATAATTATGTCTTCAGAAAGTGAATGCACTGTTTTCGCGGACATGTAGAACAGCAGCAATGAATATTTTGCAACAAATCAATACAACATCCAATATTTTTGCAGCAAGTCGATACAACATCCAATATTTTTGCAGCAAGTCGATACAACACTTAGTATTTCTGTAGCGAGTCATTACAACACCCAATATTTCTGTAGCGAGTGAATACAACACCCAATATTTCTGTAGCGAGTCAATACAACACCCAATATTTCTGTAGCGAGTCATTACAACATCCAATATTTCTGTTGCGAGTCAATACAACACCCAATATTTGTTTAGCGAGTCAATACAACACCCAATATTTCTGTAGCGAGTCAATACAACACCCAATATTTCTGCAGCGAGTCATTACAACAACCAATATTTTTGCAGTGAGTCAATAATTCAATATATCTGCAGTAAGTCAATACAACATCTAATATTTCTGTAGCGAGTCAATCCAACAGCCAATATTTCTCCAGTGAGTGAATACAAAATGCAATATTTCTGTAGCGAGTCAATACAACATCCAATATTTCTGCAGCACGACCAGAATTTTGTATCGAATATTTCTGGAGCAAGTCGGTCCACTATTTTCGCGGGCAGCCTGTAGAGCGGCAGCGCAATCGACAGAGATTGAGAGGGCAATCGGGGGGGGGAGGAGAGGAGGCGGTTTCTGTAGCGAGTAACAACATCCAATATTTCTGCAGCAAGTCCAGAATTTTGTATCGAATATTTCTGGAGCAAGTCGGTCCACTATTTTCGCGGGCAGCCTGTAGAACGGCAGCGCAATCGACAGAGATTGAGAGGGCAATCGGGGAGGCGGGCGTGATGGGGAACGCGTGCGCAATGAGGGAGGCGCTCGGAGGCCCCGGGGTTGTGATTACGCTAATGAAGGCCCGGGCGAGAAGACGCGAAAAGGGCACCTCGGGATCCGAAGACGTCTCCATTTCGAAGGAGACTAATTTGCCGAGGCGCGCACGGGAGGTGGGCGCGTAATGCCGGGGTCTTTTTCTCACCCGACGTCGTCAGCGGAACGAGGGCTAGGGGCTTTTTACTGCGGAGGTGTTTTCGAACATCTCACGTTGTGTCTAGTGTTGTCCAGCCGTTTAGTTGTTACGAATGTGTGTGTTTGTACTTGTTTGGTAATCAATTTGGGTAATTGTTTTGAATTAGCTTCAAGGAGCGCTCCCCGCTCAGAAACTGATAACATACATCCGCACATACAGATTTTACTAATTTTTTACAGTAACACATTTCATTCATTATTTCAATTGGATACGTTATAACAAATGACTGTAAATCAACATATAAAATTGGACTTTAAATTCTGTCTTTACGTCTGATTCGCGTTATGGAGTACCACAAGATCTCTGTTACTACTATTGAGTTTATGAAACATATTATAAGAAGGCATTATATGTCTGGGCAGTACACCATAGTTCCACTACAGAAAACACCTGTTTGTTTCCACTACAGAAAACACCTGTCATTTATTTCCAGCTTCGCTGGTGCAGGACTTTGGAGCAGCGTTCAGACACGGTTTTTAAGTCTCCGGCTTCTAATCTCACGGAAGTTATGGGTGTTTTCACCATGTGGTGATGTCAATGCAAAATGCAGTAGTGCTATCGGGCAAAATTCAGTAATACTTTTCTCCCTAAACCTACAGTGATGTTATTTGTTGTAACGGCAGAAGACACTTTATGTTTACTTTCAAACCTAGTTATGTTATTTGTTGTAACGGCAGAAGACACTTTACGTTTACTTTCAAACGCTTGAAGGCGAACTGTAAATAACGGAAAACAGTTTCGATCTTCCCTTTTGAAAATGAGAAGACAATACCAATCAAATCTGAAGAAAAATTTGGGAAGGAATTGATAAACCCTCGAAGCTGTTTCTTCAGCGATCAAAAGTCCTTATCCTCAAATTTTTGTATAGTTTTCTTCATTTCAAAGAAACATCACAACCGACTTCTAATAAATTTGCTGTTAACTCCTCTCGCGTTTGATGTTACATAATTACTTACGTAGACGAGATGGACTTACGTTGCAGCAATGTCTCAGAAAATGAGCGTGGGATACTCTGCTTTGATACTCACCTGCAAAAAGAAGAACAGTATTTTTATTACCCTTGAACAAATTATTTAGTTTTAATATTACAATAAATGCTTAAATGGATATAAAACTACATACACTGGGGTCTTCATTTTAGAAAAAAAACTTCGATTCTTTGACCAATATTCACAATACTAAAGAATCTCTTATTAAAATGGTGTCATTTAAAATGTGCAGGGTTGCTCAGAGAATACAGAGAAATAATTAATTCGAAAACCCAAAAATTTGTTTCTACGGTTATTTCTTCCCGTTTGTTTTAATCTACTGGATAACTCAACATCTAATACGTTTTTACAAATAATATATCTGTACCTTCAACATACTTCGGTGCGTCTACAGCGTCATACAACCCCCAGGCGCGGGCCAAAAGCGGCAGTCTAATTTAATTTGTTGGCACTTGCTCTTGCTGGATATAAAATATAAACTAAATATTCGCAAACAATCATATACCCTTCTTACTATCTTGAGTTTAAATAGCAATAAAAATAAGATGGATAATACCACATTTCAGGATTTTGTCTCCCTAATACCAAAACTTGTATTATTTAACATCCCAATGGAGATTGGAGTGAAGTGGCCTGCGACTTTCAAATGGAAATTTGTGATCTTCAGGATCACACATTCTACCAGAGAAAATGTCCCTAAGAATTTCTCGCAACCGATTTATAAAGAACGCTTACCCAAATTGTTTTTATTTCTCACTGCAAATGTTATCGCTGGCGGGAAAAATACACATATATATGTGTGTGTGTGTGTGTGTGTGCGTGTGCGTGTGCGTGTGCGTGTGCGTGTGCGTGTGCGTGTGCGCGCGTGCGCGCGTGCGCGCGTGCGCGCGTGTGCGCGTGTGCGTAAGTGCTTTTGCGGGTCTCATACCCATTAAATCAAAAACAACAAATCGTATTGAAAGAGCTTAAATGGAATCGAATTTAAGACTTTACCTTACAGAACTTATAGTGGATATTGATAAACTTGTATCAGAAACTCCGATCCAACTAACACATTAATTTCTCTACGATAAAATAAATTGTTATATTAAACAAATGAGTTACAAGTAATTACTTTTCTTTCTGAATGTAAATGGCCCGCACTTCACTACACGAAAGTTTGATTGTTCCCATGTAACTAAATGTTGAACCACAGTGACCTATACAATCGGATCAGTTGCGCTAGCCCCCTTAACACGTTGTCTGAGTCTCTCCACCACACTCGGAACGAATCAAGAAATGCCATTACATCTGCTCTTCTGGTGGGCGCGGCTCTGGCAGCAGTCATAAAGCAATTGTGGTGGGCGAGAATCACGATTGAAAGCTCGTTAGGGATTCCCGAATTAAATAGAAGTCCCCGCATTCAATCAAATGTTGGCAGTCGACTTCACAAGGCTCTCGGACGAAATATCGCGCCAATATTGCTCTCGATAAATTGTATTCGTGTTGGTTGGTAATGAAGGCCCTATTAATTTTGTTTTTATGAAATACTAAATAGTATGCAAATTTTATTGGTTTTATTTTAATATTTTAAGACATTTCTGTTACGTCCCAATATATATCGAATTCATGAAAATATTTTCATGTTTTCCTTGCAAATTCATCATTAAATGTAATAATAATAATACTAATAATAATAATAATAATAATAATAATAATAATAATAACAATAAAAATAATAATAATAATGTTTCTCCTTGATGAAAATCGATATTTTCGTTGGTTAAAGTTTAGTGCTTATGGAATAATAAATACGAAGTCTACGAAAAGAATACATTTTGGTATGACACAAACACGTACAGTCAAAGAAAATGTATTTAAAAAAAATATTTTGTAAAACGTTTTTACGGTAGATTTACGGAACGGAGGCTTTCAAAAAAAAAAAGTTGATCAAATTGTTGATTCTTAATAGGATAGATTAGGCTATTAATATTTTATTCTCAAATGATATAAATCTTCGATGTTAGTGTTTTAGTAAGAAGCTATACCGTGATCTATGAGTTCGTAGTAAGAAGCGACTTTTGTGTTAAAAATTTATTACTTTTTATAGTCAAGAATAATAATTTTGAGTGGTCAGAGCATCCAAGTGAAATACTGTTTGAAGCAACGTGGTTCATCTGGAGATCTATAAACTAGAGTTCTGAACTTATATCTAAATAAAACACATTTAAAACAAATTTCAATAAAAAGTGAAAGTAACTCAATGTTTTTTGTATCGTAATGTTGCAGTTCATAACTGTGTCTCAGAGCCGCAATGCTTTCAATGGATTAACAAACGCATTCTTTTTTCAATTCGATTCTGAATCCTACTTGACTGAAGAGCACCTATGGATACATAGTTTTAATTTGTTTATAAATACATAAATATCGAATAAATTGAATGGCAAAGGTTTGAAATATTTCGTTATATGCTCTTCGCTTCTCTTTGAAGTAACCGAGCAAGGCCAAGGTTCAAAATATCTATTTTACAGGGAAATTAATTAATTATATTTTAGTATATGTAGTATTTGCATTGTGTATGAATATCAAGTAACTTTAATACCTGTAGTATAGAATAATGAATTATACCTGTAGTATAAAATGGAAGGAAGTTTAATTAAGATAATTAACCAGGGAATTTAATACATTGACACGCCCCACCCTCCTCCTATCCGCCCAGCCTCTCTCCGTCTCACTGACGCCCCAACCCCAGCAATGGTCCGCCTACTCTACAAGCATGCGGCGCTGCCCCGCAATACCTAGATGTACTGCTGATTGCATTTAAAACAAAGCAATCATTACGGGTGGAATTTCGTAATGAAGGTATTATGTTGATTTACTCCAGGTTAAAATGCATTTATCAATACAGGAAACTTTTATGGAAATCGGATTATCTGTAGAATGTTTTTGTTTTGAATATTGAGACCTGCATTACTTTGAAAAGTGTAAAATTAAATAGTTTATATTCCGTTGAAAATATTTATAATTGGTTGCAAATAGAGTAGGTTATTTACAAATTAAGGGCAAGAGGACACTTAGTATCGACGGGAGGCTATCCCCTGAAACGGAGGGCGGTTTGCAACTCTGGATACACTATAGTAAAATCCTGTCAGCGCCTAATTTGATGTCGAGATAGAAACTCGCATTTTATTGTTGGCATTGGTGGGCGTGTCCTGCGCTGTGCCCATCGCTAACGAGAGGATTTGCGTGTGGGATTTGCACTGCCTGCTCGTTATAGACACCCACCCGCCTACCACAACTTTTGTAGAGCTGACGTTCAGGAGGATAATGTGTTCTGCGGCGAGACGTGGAACAAATTTTTATTTTAGGCCGGGTCCGGTTTTTTCTTCTCAGACTTCAGAATTCGGTGTTGATAGACCAGTTTGTGTGGTATTTGGTGTTACGTTGAAAAATGGCTGAATCGAGCTACTATTCACCCGGAACGCAACTTTTAATGAGGTAGTAAAAGTTGATACCATGTAATAAAACGGATCTTTATTGTCACCTGTGGGTAGATTCGGTGTTGTGTTAAGAGGAGAGACTTCTGTTTGTGCCGCCTAAAACTGACTCAACGACTAGAAATGTTCAAGAGCTCGAAAAAATATTAATTCAATGGGAATTGAATACGCAGAACATAGATATAAGAGTTGATGTAAGTTCAGTAGAAAAAATTAAGTTCACAAATCGTGTTATGTACGATACAGAGCTGCTTATCCAGGATACGAGGAAATACGTATGGATAATTATTGTTGCGAGTTGAGTGAATTATTTAATTTTCTTTTTCTCAAAGATTAATCAGTTTTAAATATGTTATTACGATTTGGAATTTATGAAAATATTTATTTAGAAAATAAATTCCATAATGCACTTGTTAAAGTGAGTCATAGCATTTTTCCCAATTGTGTAATCATATAATTAAATAGGCGAAATAGAAACGAAAATAACCAAATTGTTTCAAGGTTGGCCTCTGTTACACAATTCGTTCTTTTCGGAAAATTTTCACAGTTCATATTTTTCTTTTCACTCACAAACGTGATTGCTATACTATTTTTTGATACTATTTTTAATTGTGGTTAAAACATCTATGTTTTATTACATTAGTATTATTAATAATTTGTTGTAACATACACAACAAAAACATATTCCAGTATTTACTCCATCTTGTTTGGGTTTTCCTTTAACTACTTTTTAAGGTCAAACAAATTCAATCATACAGACCTATTTATTTCGTAGGGGAAATTTTGATCCTTGATCCAAAACGTACATTTAGGACTTGTACATTTAGGATTTGAAATAGAACATTACGTAGACACCGTCAACAAATTATCATATTTAAACTATAACATTACCGATAGGATATAGAAAAATAAAACAAAAAAAGAAGAAAATAATACAAATGTACTACCCAGAGATCATCCTCCTGTGAAAGCTGGATTCATATGCACAGAACACTTACATAATTAAGGGGTGTAAATAAAGGGTCTCAGCAGTTACACACTACCAGTGGAGGTAGGTTTAGGCTTGATATTGTAAAACACGAATTGCCAGGGAAAGGCCCCAGTGATAATTTTTATGCTATAAGATATAAGTTGCTACAACACGTTCGAAATATCATTTCAACTCTGAAACGTGCCTTCCATTTCTTCCTTCTTAATACTTAAAGTGAAGGAAAATACGAAGAAGAACAATATAAGTATCGATATCGACCTCCACATCTTCATAAACATCCACATTCTCATGGACATCGACTATACATTCACGACCACATTAACATCAACGACGATATTCATGTCGTCATCTTTACCAACATTCACATTGACATCGACATCGTCATGAACACCGAGATCAAAATCGACTTAACATCCACGACCACATCAACTTTCTCATCGACATTCATGTCGACATCCACATCAACATTCACATCATCAACGACATCTCTTCTGGTCCCCGTGAGGGTAAACGCACGTGATGCTGTTATTGACGATAAGTTGCTAGCTTGCTTACACCTTGACCAACAGACTACTCCAGCACATCAAATGCGTAATTCAATTCTCAAAGATTTCTCTGTGTCTGTCAGTTCTTCGCTTACGTAAGACAATACCATAATCAGAAGAAAGTACAAAACTTTTCGGCATGCAGTAAACGTGCTCGCATTGTTTGATTTCCGAGTCGATTGTAACGGTGAAAGACTAGGGAACAATGGCTGTTGTCTTCGGTTCTTCAAATGTTCCATTGTATCACAAGCGAATGGAAATTTTGAATCGCCCTACTGAATTATGCACCCTCGTGGAACGAACGCGGTCTAGTCTGAGAATGCCGCTTTGCACCCATTTCATTCAGGCTGTTGTGGCCCTCGCCATTGTGGATGCAGAAGTGAGCCGGAATGTAGCACTAAATGTATGGCTTGCGATCCGCAGATAATGGAGATCGTTTCGATCTAGGGGACATGTGCGATTCTTTATTGATAATTCCCGGTGTGGAATGGAAGCTAAACGATATTGTTTTTTGAAATGCGGCATTAATGACTTATTTCAATGCAAACTTTTCAAATTAGATAGGAAGGTAGAATATTTGGGTAAGTTCACTTTCGGCAATTTCAAAGGCTTTTCCTACTCGAATACATTTAACTTATAATTTTAAATGGATTGGAGAAAACATCTTGATAATTTTATATTTCTTCTTAAGATTATTTCCCTCCAAAAAGTTAGTTATAAATTTAGTTAATCGTAACCATCAAAATTGATGACGAATGGGGTTGAAACAGCATGCATCTTAGGACCAAGGTGTTCATTAACCGCTCAGAACACATGAACCGTGTGGTTGTGGTGGTACCTAATAAACAAATTACACATTACTCTCTCCGGCTGAGTTAGCTCAGAGTCAGCATTGTCATTGTCTCTGTAGCACCTCTAAACGGGACGTCCTATGGCTCGATTTTCGACACCGGTACATAGCTAGGTTGAATTCAGCCGCTGACTAGAGGAGAATTCAATCGGCCGACTGCTCTGATCGGTAGTTTTCCGTTGTTTCTCAAAACAGTACCACGCGAATTCTAAAGCAGTACCATAACCAGCAAGTCACGAACAAGGCGCGATCTTTTCTTCATTTCCTTATGCTCTCTCATCACACACACATAAGTGCTTCACACAAATATTACCACACATCTCGGGATATCAGTCGGAACCTAAGAGCTTGTCCAGCTGGGTGGTGCTCTGTTGGGGGGAGATACCTGAAGTAGGAATACCCCACTAGCCGATGTATAGGTCTCACTATCCAGCAGGGGAGGTTTACCACTACGTACAGGGGTAAAGAATTTACTACACTTTCAGGACTACTGGACTGGTAGTGCTTGGCCTGGTAGCAGTTAAAATACGCGGAAAAGTCAATCAATTGGTCAACCACATTACTCCTATCTGTATTTTCTTTTTATTTTATTTGTTTTCTTCTAGTGCCAAATCTGTACAGGAATGTTATAACGGACAGCGAGCTAGCTTTTCTCAGCGATTACGTAATGCCAATGAAAGTGTACCTTGCAATTTGAGTCTTGTAGCCTTGCAAGTCTACTGTAGGAATCCAGATCACAATTACAAGTTTAGGAGTGGCTTATAAGGAATTCGCACCTACAACCAAACCGCTAATTGATTATCTTCGAGCCGTCTACATATTTTGTTTACCAGAAATTCCTGGTATTCCTTTTAAATATCGAATTATTTATTTCAGAATCAGTTCAATTCACTTTCATACAAGCAAAGTATACTGACTCCCTAGCGAACGTGTCGCAGAGACACCACAAGCCGGGAGGCGTCGTGGAGGACAGCGTGGCTTCCGATTTCCACGGAAGCAGCCACCGCGTAACGGGGCGTGGCAGCGCGGCGCTTCTGACGGAGTCGCTGGCTTCCTGGGCGAATGTCTCCGCCGCGCTTCCCATAGACAGACTGCGAGGGCGCCCCCCGCCTATTCAAATGAGCCTCGCGTGCGCTGCCGGTGACACCGTGGCGCGGCTTGCTGCAGGGTTCAGGTTCCCACCAGGCGCTCCGTTTGTGCGTTCGTTTTCTTAGACGTTGTCGGTGGGTTGTGTATTACTCGCGCAAGTTTTCTTGATACACGGGCTCCCTAGTCCTCGTCAAGCGCGGAATAGCACGACACGTTGAGATACTTAGGTTCGACTCGGATCGGCACGTACCAATTACAATGCTGGCAACAATCACTTCGTACTTTCAAAACAATCGTAGCATTTCTCGTGGCACGCTTTGGCGAGTTAAGTTCATGCTCACAGTTGGGACCTTTTAAGTCGTGAAGTAGCCAGAGCCTTCCTCTCCCCGCACCCCGCATGGAATATCAAGAAAACTTGCGCGTATAGTAGCCGCTGTGGTGGCGGCGGCCTAGGAGCTTTGGAGCGTTTTTTTAATACATTTTCGAATGTATTCAGTGACGGAGCCCCTCAGGGTATCTCGCTGGTCAGCGTGTTCACTTTTCATGACGCGACCCCGGGTTCGATTCCTGGTCGGGGAGTGTCATAGTCTTCTGATTCCCTGCAATGTCCCAGTATATGTTGCTGGGTGACGTTGAGAATGCTCACTTCTCAGATTGAAGTGACTAGAATACGGCGTAGGGATGTCTATGTGCTAACCACACGTACCCCTTAACCCATGGCCGCAACGCCGGGACGCCAATGGTAGGCCTCGGCGTCGTCAGAGGCTGTGGTGCCAGTTCTTACAGATTCAGTAATAGAGGATAGTATACTTTTTCTTAGTATCGGCGCTGTCGACAATGTCTGTGATCCTGCCAAAGTCTCATTCATTTGCATGGTTATCATCCAACACCGCCGCCGCCACCGTCATTACCTCAGTTACTAACCAAGTCATTCTCTTCGACACCGTCATGATGTGTGGTCGTCACCAACGTATATATCGTCACAATCACCGTTTCTGTTTTCGTGCATTCACCGACGCCGCTAGAGACACCATAACTGGCATTAACACGCTTCTCGACATCTACTCTATCCTCATTGGTCTCCGATACCATTACATCAAGTTATAAATCTGCGTCAAGTGTCAGTCACATTTACAATCTCGGAAATGTCTTACAATCAGTGTCATATCTAGGCGCACATTCTGACAGACGTAGACATAGAAAAATAATATATTCTTCAGCAATGAAGACAGGGTGTATAACTCGAAAGACTAAACAAACATTTCTCTGTTTCACAAGGAAATGAATCGGAGCAACACCATTGAGAAAAGTCAGATTTTAATTAATTGAATATAAACAATAGTGTTCTGCTTCTAATATACTTATTTTCAATAAGTATCTGTTGATTGCGCAAAAGAAGCCGCTGCCAGTATCACAGGTACACGGACATGGTAGTGACATTGTCAGCATGCACTAACACGTTACTAAATATTGTCTGAAATAATAAGAAAATACCGTAGTCAATGAAAGATAAAACCTGCCGATACAAGAAAAATACATTCCTATATTCATTATTAATTGCATCTGTTTATTTATCACTATTACACTCGTGATATTAACACTAACAGTCTTTAACAAATGTACAAAATGCCCCAAACAGGGCGATGAATCTCAAAAAATTAATCGCTTTTCTATCCTATTTTTCTTACCCATTCTCCCTTCTGGCCACACATAAACTGTGACTCGTGTACCTTAGGAGAAGGTATACATCGATCGATTATGTCGATGTCCAATAAACAGGGTATGTACTGTAACATACCTAACCTCTTTGATTTTAACATAGCTTTCAGTCATTTTCAACAATTGGCGCATTTTGGAACTCCGTTGAACGTAATTTTATTAATGCGTAGTCTTATTAAACTCCACTTGAGCTTTAAAATTCGGAGATAAATCCCCTCCTCGCTTCGCGAGTTGGGGATTTATCGACAATTTCCAAAGCACTCTTGGTATTACCAATGATAATGGATATCTTCCGAAAGTAAGAGGTTTTTGTGAAAGCTCAACTGTCAAAGCGAAATTCATTTCGCCGAATGTCTGCTGTTTGCGGCGCACGGTCCCGCTGTCAATGCCACAGGTACGCGGGCTAGGCGATGACATTGGCAGCAGGCAGTGAACCCTGGTGTGCACCGCCAGCAGCCACGGCGCGGGCGGAGCACTGTCGCAATCGACCACGTCCGCTCGCAGCGCTGGTTCCGCGAACTCGGACGCTCGCCTCCGTACGTGTCCCAGATCAAAACCACTCGGAGACAAAGCGCGCTCTCGCTTCCAGTTATAAATAAGGCGAACGACAGGTACATACACATACGCACTCGCTGCCTCCGAGTACGCCGAAGAAAGAAAGAAAGAAAGAAAGACAAGTGCTCTGTGGATTTCTGTGAAATATCCTCTGCGGACGGTTATATTGCGTGGTGTATTGTCGAGCGCTCACTTTTCTTTGGTGCCCCGAGGGAAAAGTGTTCGAGGTAATCGAGAAAGTTGATAAACCGACACATGCTAAGGGTGGATGTTTTAAAAATCATAAATAGTACACAATACGCTTGCGGCTGAGGGGAATGCCTTTATGGCTTGGGTCATACATCATGGACATATACATAACACTCACTGCCTCCGAGTACGTCGTAGAAAGAAAGTCAAGTAGCGCTGCGATTTCTGTGAAATATCCTCTGTGGACGGTTATATTCTATTGTTGAGCGCTCGATTTTCTTTGGTGTTCCATGGAAAAGAGAAGGGGAAAAGTGTTAGTTAATCGATAGCGTTGAGAAACAGTCAATGCTAAGGTGGATGTTTTAAAAATCATAAATAGTACACAATACGCTTGCGGCTGAGGGAAAATGCCTTATGGTTGGGTCATACATCATGGACATATACATCACACACTCACTGCCTCCGAGTACGTCGTAGAAGAAAGTCAAGTACGCTGCCGATTTCTGTGAAATATCTCTGTGGACGGTTATATTCTAATTGTTAAGCGCTCGATTTTCTTTGGTGTTCCATGGAAAGAGAAGGGGAAAAGTGGTTAAGTTAATCGATAGCGTTGAGAAACAGTCACATGCTAAGGGTGGATGTTTTAAATTCGTAAAGATGATGACGTATTGCACAATAAGCTTTGCTGCAGAGTTATAAGTGCCAATGATAGATCGCCTGTGGCTTGGATCATACATCATGCACATAAACATACTCACTCACTGCCTTCTAGTACGCCAAGAAAGAGAGACACGTACGCAGCAGATTTCTGTGAAATATTCTCCTTGCACGGTTGTATTGTCGGTGTATTGTTGAGTGCTAGATTTTGTTTGGTGTTCCGTGGAAAGAGAAAGGGAAAAGTGATTTAGGTAATTGATAGCGGTGAGAAACATGCTAAATTACATGCTAAGGGTGGATGTTTGAAATTAGTAAAGAAGATGAGGAATTGCACAATAAGCTTTGCAGCAGAGTTATGAATCCCAATGATAGCCTATGGATTGAATGATTCATAATGTACAGTATTATTTTTAACGTGGACAAAATAAAAATAGCGATTTATTTGCATTGTATCATACAGGTAACATAAAGCAAACATTAAACTGAACGACACATACAATATTCTCGGTGTTCTACTTAATTGTGATGCAATTTGGGCTAGGATTAGATACCAATGACATATCGCCCATTCCTGATAATTGGCACTGATTATCTGTGTAACAAGGGAATTAGATATCACGTAAGAGCTGTTGTCCTAATTATGGGAGCGTGAGGAATATAATTCTTCCGAGTGAGTAAATACTTGTCAAATTCATGTGTGTCATATGTGTAACGTATTCATGTGTGTTATCTTTGTTATTTTGAATCAGTTGTTTTGTGTTTAAAAACGCTCACAAGCTTACGTGGAATATGACACTCTTTAAGACTCATGATGCATTTCAGTGACAATGAGGGGTTGGAAACGAAAACGTTTTTTTAGTAAGTAGGACACTTGCGAGATATACCAGAAGTGCAATTCATTCTAAATCATTTTCCTTATGGCCAAGATGATATTTGTATGCTAAAGAGCAATTGGATCAGCAACCAGTAACTTAAATTTAAAAAATTGCAAAATAATGTATATTTTGAAATTCTGAAGTCTAAAATAGATGTTTCGGGAACATACATTACCTTTACGGCTGTAAAATCCAATATGAAGCAGATCTCCAATGTCCGTTGGCTCAAAGCCGACGAAACATTTTCCAGGATGTAATGATTTTATATCTTTGGAAGCAAAACTACCGTCATAAAGCTGTTCTGTGAGTGGCCACAAGAACGAAACTCTTAATTATGCAGACACCTGGATGAGGAAGCCATTAAACAGTGATGTGTTACCTCAGGTTTTTGATAGTGTGCTCTGTGGTGCGCGTTCAGAAATAGCTCCGGAGAAATAAATAAACGGAAACCAAGAGGCTTTTTTTTTATTGGGTGTACTGGTTGGGTCATCAAGCAAGGAGAAAACTTGCCGAAGTTGTACAATTTGATACTACTAATTGTTAATTACAATATGGAAATATTATATTGCGTCATTATTAAGAAAACACAAGAACTACACAACACTGTAAATGAACTGCTGCAGTAAATAGAATGATCCCTGCATCAAACAAATTAGAGACGAAGAAAGGGGAAGTACGTAAATGATAAAAGGGAATGAATAAGCGCACGTTTAGTCCACAACACACATTACGCAGCTACATGATATGGGCGACTCGTTAACGATGCGTGTTAGGTCCTTAAAATATGGTTTTCTTGTCTTCAGGGATACGAATTAAATTGGAGCCGCGAACTATAAAATGAGATTTTACCTTCGAGAACAAATGAGAATTTACATTTTTGGGAGGTACACCTACTCCTCAGTATGAATTGTCAAAAAACAATGATTTACTAAACTCTGCATGCTTTTCACGAGTATTCATAGTTACTGTTATTGACGCTGTTGTTTTTGCTTGCTTGCTGCTTAGTTAGTAATTCCGGGCGTAACAATTGCCAAGGTCAATCGTCCCGTAAGTATAGTGCTCGATATTTATTTCGGAAAGCGACAGTGGACTTCCTTCTCCCGCTGAATGGTGAGATCTGGCACCTACCTACTCATGGGTTTGCGAGTGTTTCCTCAACCAGGTATCTCCCAGTAGCGGGACACCGCCCCAGCCGGGACAAGCTCTAAGCTCCCGACTGGACTCTCGGCACTGTGGTAGTGTAGTGCATGAGAGTGTAAATAAAGCGTTAGAATAGGTCAAGGAAGAGGAAGGGAAGATAGCACGCGGTGCGTGACCCGTTTGTTACGGAACTGCACCGGCATTCGCCTGATATTGATCGCAGAAACCTCGGAAAAAGGTAGTGTCGAAAATCCTGCCACCGTCGGGACTAGAACCCCAGGACCCTCCGGCCAGAGGCTATTATTACCATTACTGTTACTGCTGCTTTTACTGTCGTTGTTGTTATTACTATGTTAGAGTCGTTGAGAGGCCGGTGAGCAAAGCCGCCAGCCGGCGCAGCAGGTGTGGGCGGAGGCGGAGGGTTCACGGGCGCTGACGCCAAAAAGAGGAATACGGCGACGTTCCGCCGAGCGAAGGCGACGGCGCACGGTGTTTTAGAAAACGCTCCGAAGAGGGCAAAATCATATTTTTCGAGACATACAAGGTTACTCGCTTGAACATCGATGAAGAGAAAAAATATTTCGTACATTTTTTATCTCTCTTTTTCTTTCATTATTTATTTATTTGTTTATTTATTTATTTATTTAATTTATTTATTTATTTATTTATTTATTTATTTATTTATTTATTTATTTATTTATTTATTTATTTATTTTTATTTATTTATTTATTTATTTATTTATTTATTTATTTATTTATTTATTTATTTATTTATTTATTTATTTATTTATTTATTTATTTATTTTATTTATTTATTTATTTATTTATTTATTTATTTATTTATTTATTTATTTATTTTTTAATTTATTTTTTTTAGTTCGTGGAAGGTTAACGGCGAAATTCTAAGAAGTCGTGCCTAATATGGCAGAGAATTGTGAATGTTTTATTTTTTAACTGTTGCGTAACTATGTGATTCAATTAAGGTAAGTAGAATCTGAATTAAGAAATAACGAAGAATATGCCCTATTATTTTATTTCTTTATTCCTGCTGTCGTTGCAATAGCAAACTAACCAAAATTTTTGCACGTCTAGTATAGTACGTCACGCATTTTTATCCGTTTTTGATGTAATAATAAAAAAAAGGACAACGAACCAATGTTGCGTTCCCTTGACAATATTATCCTGGAGAACATTTCCGGTGTTACCAAATTTTTTTAGGCAGGTTTTCAAAATGCTAATCATGCAGCTTCGGGAACCATGGCTATTTATTCTTGGGTATCCGGGTTATCCCGGTAGCCAAGAATGTATTGACTCAGGCGCGGAAGCCTAGAACGCATACAACCATGGCTAGAAGACGCACTGATCTCACATGCC
>BOPP01000007.1:4236543-4249083 GCA_017312745.1 Gryllus bimaculatus | reverse complement strand
AGGAGACGAGATGAAACTCTTAATTATGCAGACCCACCTGGATGAGGGAAGCCATTAAACGTGATGTGTTACGCTCAGGTTTTTGATAGTGTGCTCTGTGGTGCGCGTTCAGAAATAGCTGCGGAGAAATAAATAAACGGAAACCAAGAGGCTTTTTTTTTTATTGGGTGTACTGGTTGGGTCATCAAGCAAGGAGAAAACTTGCGGAAGTTGTTACAATTTGGATACTACTAATTGTTAATTACAATATGGTCATTATTAAGAAAACACAAAATACACAACTGTAAATGAACTGCTGCAATGTAAATAGAATGATCCTGCATCAAACAAATTAAGAGACGAAGAAAGGGAAGTACGTAAATGATAAAAGGGAATGAATAAGCGCACGTTTAGTCCACAACACACATTACGGCAGCTACATGATATGGGCGACTCGTTAATGATGCGTGTTAGGTCCTTAAAATATGGTTTTTCTTGTCTTCAGGATACGAATTAAATTGGAGCGCGAACTATAAAATGAGATTTACTTCGAGAACAAATGAGAATTTACATTTTTGGGAGGTAACCTACTCCTCAGTATGATTGTCAAAAAACAATGATTTACTAACTCTGCTTGCTTTTCACGAGTATTCATAGTTACTGTTTATTGGCGCTGTTGTTTTTGCTTGGCTTGCTGCTTAGTTATAATTCCGGGCGGTACAATTGCAAGGTAATCGTCCGTAGATATAAGTAGCTGATGTAGATTCGCTGGACTACATCTCGCAGCGCAGAGTACTGATGCTGGGGAGTATGATGATATATGATCATATGATGTTGATGACCTGAAGCTCAATATACATATGTATCTGGGTATTGCGAGTAAGAGATAATGAGCGCTAGTGAGATTGAGAAGTAGAGAGAAGTAGTGTAGTTGAAGTGGAGTAAGATTCATAGGTCGAGACAGAGGTGGGTAGAGTGAAAGTGATTATAGATGGAATGAGATAGAGAGATGTAAATAAGCGTTAGAGATTGGACTGAGATGAGTAGTTGCGAAGAGTGGGAAGACGGGATAGAGGCAGTCGAGAGAGAGTATGAATATAGATAATTGTTATAAGATAGATGCGTATGAGTGAGATAGAGTAGTGAGACGCAGGACTCGCTGGATATTGGTTGCAGGAGATAGATGTATATGTGAGATAGGTAGTGATGTGAGATAGTGATATAGAGTAAGATAAGTGACGATGTGAGAGAGAGATTATTACAGGGCTGAGAGTTTTTGACGTAAGCTTATTATAAGATGATACTGTATCTATAGTGTAAGTAGTATAATGTGGATAGTTGGGGGCTGGTAGGTACGTAGCGAGCGAACTAGTAGTGTCGAATACAAGCAGCCGGCGCAGCGAAGGTGCGGCACAGGACATAAGAGAAGTATTAGCGTGCGTGAGACGCTGAGAGAGCGAGAAGGCAAGCACGACTGTATGATTAGTCGAGATGCTTTGATGTGATGTAATGTATTCACACACGTAGATATGGAAGATGGGGAGGGATGATACTAGGATAAGGTCGTCTGTGAGGACTCATCGGATTTGTGAAGAGGAGATAGTAGATAGACATTTTTGGTTAGACTCTCTCTCCTTATTCTTTCATTGTTTATTTGTTTGTTTTTTGTTTATTTATTTATAGTATCCGTGGAAGGTATCCGGCGAATTTATAAGAAGTTTGCCGTATAACGCAGAGAATTGTGAATGTTTATTTTTTAACTGTTGCGAAAGTAGTATATTCAATTAACTTAACTAAGGTAGATATCTGGAATTAAGAAAATAACGGAAGGAATGCTTTCTAATTTATTTAATTGTTCTCCTTCCTGCTGTCGGTTGGCAATGGCCACTAACCGGCGAAATTTTTGCATGTTTCTCTTATTAGTACGTCACACAATTTTATCTGTTTTTGATGTTAAATAAATAAAAAAGGAAAAACGAACCAATGTTGCGTTCCCGGACAATATTATCCAGGAGAACATTTAGGGTTACCGAAATTTTTTTTTAGAGCGTTTTCAAAATGCTAATCCATAGCAGCTTGGGAACTAGGCTATTTTTAATGTCTTAGGTACTGCCGGAGCCGGGATTATCCCGGATAGCCAAGAATGGATTGACTCAGGTCCGTGGAACGGCCTAAGAACGCATATAACCAATGGCTGAGGACGGCGCTGAGTTCTCACATCAGTTGGGATATACCACTACATTTCGGAGATAAAAATTATGTCTATACTGACGGCAACTAAGGCTTTAGCAGACAATGATCCTAATCAATGAATGTATGATAATGCTGTGCAAAATAAAGAATGTCAAACGGTCACGCGAAATTGTTTCATTCCATTTTCTCTCAAGTAAGGTTTTATGTCTCGGAGTTTTTTGAAACAGGGCACGTCATGCTGATGCGGCGGTGGGAGAAGGGAGGGGCTGTTGAGGGAAGGGTGGGGCGTTTTGGAGGAAGGGCGTCGGCCCGCGCGGCGCCTTGTTGCAGTTTTCGCCCCTTGCGTCCGGCCCCTTCTACGTGCAGAACGCGCTGTTTCGGCGAAGGGAACGTGCAGGAATACGGAAAAGCATGTGCTCGCGAGGTTGCTAGCGCGGGACACGGTTTGCTCTCGGCGCCGGGGGCGCCGGGGTGGGGGCGGCGCTCGCTGCGGCCTGCGGCGACGGGGAAACTCGAGGCCTTGCGCGCGACTGGATACCATTCTCAAATTCGCGGTACCGGGAAGGCTGCATCATGAACTCCATCACGGCCTAATTTAAAACGTTTTCTTGTGGATAATTATTTTTGGCTGTCCAAGAATCTGCTCCATCGCGGGTTAACGGAATCGAAAACAGCCTTAGGAGATAGAGAAATTTGTCGTTGATTATAGATCTATACTTGCCAAGTTCATTTACTATTACTATTATTAAATATTATTATGTATTAATCATGCATTATTGTCATCGTCATTAATATATATACTAATATATATTATATAATATATATATAATACATAGCCGAAAAAATGGTAGATGTCTAATTGTACAATATGCTATCACGTCGAACTGTTGTCCTGCACTATTAGTATTAAATCATTAACAGTGTCATTACGAATTGATAGTACGGTCATCTAAAGCACTAATTGGTGCTTGGTGACTTTCTTGAGACGACCACTATTGCTACAAATGGCATTGTCACTAACAGAGGCTTTTCCATTCTCACTGCCATGACCCCTTTCACTACCATGTCTAACACCACTGAAAAGGCTTTCACAGCTAACTACGCAATCACCGCTAACACTGTCATCTCAGCTAACAGTATTGTAACGGGTCGAAATTAGATGTTATATTTCGTCCACATTTGGCGTCCGTACTATGTGTAAACTGGAATAAAATCACGTGTTGGCAACGAATTGATGTCGAGGAGATTGTCGACTTGAGAAGGCGTACAAAGTCAATAACCAGAAAGAAAATTTACGTTTTGAAGTGAGGTCGAAAATGTTTAATATACCACTTCAGAGTGGAGAATTTGGATGTAAGAAAAGCAATGTCTTATTGGTGGAACATTTGATTGGGGACAATATCACAAAAAAGTAAATGGACTATAGTATTTGGGAGAGTTTATATAGCGATGTGTAAATAGTGAATTGAACCTAAAAATGGAGTTTTGTAATTTGAAAGGTGAAGAAGATAAATGTAGGTGCCGTAATTGAAAATTGTTAAATTAACTAAATGTTTTATTGACATTTTTAGTTTAAAAACAATATTATGCCAAGTTTTTTTCTTATTAATTTGAATCCATATTCTCTTTTCTTTTGAATTTGAAAGCATTTTGATTTAATGTTTCAGTAAGTTACCATCTTCAAATGTAAGGTGTACGTCATAGAATAATCGGCCCTATCAAATGTTAAATTAATATTATCATTTTCCACCCATTAAGTAAATTTATTAATGGAAAAGTAAAAACCATCTCAGGACCATCACCACTAACACTGCCATCGCCTTGCCCTCATCCTCGCCTGCTCGGCCATCGCCCGTAAGCCAAGGCATTTGCCGAGTCACCGCGCCCGTCCTGGCATTTCTCACTTTCTCCATTCACGGCGCCGCCGCCGTTCGCCCTCCCGCCCAGCGCCTCAGGGAGATTTCGTGCGGGAGCCATCGGAGCTTAGAGGCGCGCGACGGGAGTCGCCCCTCAGAACAATGGGCGCCGCCGCCGCCGCCGCAGCCCACGTCAAGGGCGCGCCCGCGGGCGATCGCAGAGCGAGCACGGGCGGGGTCTATTAATAAATTTCCCTACTGTTTACCCACTTTGTAAGGTGGCGTACACATGCGCTGGGCGACACGTGCGGGGTAGTATGGGCACCTGCACCGTACTTCTGGAGGTGGAGCTTAGAGTTTGTCCCAGCTGAAACGGTGCCCCGCTGGTGGAGGATACCTTCTTGGGGAAAACCACGCTAGCCGACAGGCAGGTCGGCGCCGGGTCTCACCATCCAGCGAGGGAAGATTCCCGCCACTGAGAAAACCACGTGCACTACACTTACGAGAATAACGACCTTAGCCGTTGTCGCGCCTGGTATCACTATCAATCAATCAATCAATCCACCTGGCCATATATTGCTGATCGCTTGCGACGCTGTCAATTCCGTGACCCCTGTGACCAGAAAACTCGACGTCTTGCACCTCTGGGAGATTTCGTGCGGGAGCCGACGGGGCTTAAGAGCGATGCCACCCTCAGAACAATGGGTGCCGCTGCGCCAAGGGCGGTCCTGTGGGCGAATGCAGGGCGAGCCCGGGCGGGGTCTATTAATAAATTTCCCTCCTGTTTACCCACTTTGTAAGGTGGCGTACACATGTGCTGGACGACACGTGCGGTGGAGTACCGGCACCTGTAGTGCTGCAAGTGCCAGATGGTCGGAGATCAAAGCGTGGATTTATTTGTTGGCTCGCCGCTGGGTTTGAGAGTTTCGCTTGGCATTTGCTTGCAGATGTTTAGGCTCCTCGTCGTTAAAAAAAATTGTCGATACTTTGCGGTAAGATTTGGCTCATTTATTGCCGTTGGCTTGGGAATGCCCTTAGCTCAAGTTTGGCCAACACAAATTCCAGGGTCTGGTGCTTATTTTGATGAAGTAGAGGACAGTGTTTATGCAACGAAAAATGGAGTCTGATTAAGGAATAGAAGAGTTGAATTTTATACCCGAGGTTAAAGAAAAAAGAATGAAACTGCCAGAAATTGCAGAATAAGTGATCACTATTTCGATTCATGAGCTCTTAATTTTCCGTTGGCTAAGAATACTGGGATGAAATATTTTCCTCAGCATTAGTTAATCGTTATTGATGAAACTAGACTGTATGAACGTTATGATAAAACGAGTATCATATGAGTGCCCTAATTAACTACCATCGCGATAAATTATTATTCATATTTTATTTGCGAATTTTCATCTTAAAAGTTGTATCAAATGCTTCCTTAATGCAGCAACAATCGTTTCTCCAATACATAGAAAGATTTCTTGATCAAATTTCACCACAAAAAAAATTCTGAACGATTGAAGGAGAGCTATTTAAATAACAAAATATGGGGTTGCAGTAGGAGAATGTGTAGATGTGAAGAGATGGCCTTTGCAGCGAGATAATGATATTTATGTGAAGTGACTGGGAAAAAGGAAAAAAAGAACAAAGAAGTTATAAATTTAGTGGAAAGAAACGTAGTGCAAGTGAAGGAAGAAGAGGAACCGCAGACATGGGACAAGAGATTGAAGAAACTTAACGAAGAAGGGGAAAATAAAGAATAGGAAAAATGAAGAAGAGGAAAAGAAAAAAAACTCAAACAGAAGAGTGAAGATAAAATGAAAGATGAAGAGAAATGCAAGAATGATCAAAAGGAAGGAAGGAGAACAAAAGCGAAAGGGTAAAAAGAAGGAAGAGAAAAACAAAGTACAGAGAGAACGGAGAAAAAAAGGAAGATGAGACAAATAAAGTAAGGGCCCAGGAATGGACTAAAAGGAACAAGAGAATGCAGAAGAAAAAAAAGAGGATGATGGAGAGTAATCGAAAGAAGAGAAACCGCGAGACGAAAATAAAGAACAAAAGTGAAAAGAAAAAATGACAAAGGGATCAAAAGAATATAAAACTAAGAGAAGGGAAAGATGAAAGAAAAAAAATGTGAAAAATAAGAAGGAAAAGTAAAAGTGACAAGGAAAAAGACAAGTGGACAAAAGAAGAGAAACCAACTGAAAGGAACAAGAGAAGGTTTATCACATTCAAAGAACAAAGGCAAGGAAGAACAGGAAACAAGAAGAGAAAAATAAAGAACGAAAGAGAAAATAACTAACGACAAAAGGGAGAAGAGTAAAGAAAGGAAATGCGAAGGAGGAAAAGAAGACGAAATAACGAGAAAAAATAGATGCGGAAGGACGACCAGGACCCGACGAAACGAAGCAAGCGTTCTGTGTGAGAAAGCGAAAGTGCCAGAGCAGACGCCGGCGTCGGCATGTAGGAAGGCGGCCGGTGCCATTTGCGTCCACGGCAGAGCGGGGGGCGGGGCGGGCGGGACGGGCGGGCGGGCGGGGCGGCGGGGCGGGCGGGCGGGCGGGCGGGCGGGGCGGGCAGGGTTCGGGCGGGGCGGGCGGGGCGTTCGGGCGAGCGGGGCGGGCGGCGGGGGCAGGCGGGGCGGGCGGGGCGGGGGGCGGCGGCGGAGCGGGCGGGGGCGGGCGGGGCCGGGCGGGGGGCCAGGGGAGGGAGTGTCTCCGGGGGCGGGGCGCGGTCGAAGGTCTCGGGGCCGACGCCCTGTCGGGCGGGGCGGGGGCGGGGGCGGGGGCGGGAGCCGGCGGGCGGCGCGGGATAAAGGCAGGCCGTTTTCTGCCCGCCGCGCCCCGTCTGTAATCGCTCCTGTGACACGTCACAGCCGTGCACAGTGGCTGGAAGTGCGTCGAGTGGACAGCGGGGGAGAAGGAGATCAATTTGGGGCGTCACTCGGACTCGCTTTCACGCGGTGGCACGTTTGGGGGCGAAGATCGTGAGCGGGTGAGCAACGCTTTTTTATTGGAACGATAAACATTTAAATGCTTGCTTTACAGCTCAAGTCTGTGGGGTTCATTTATGTTTCCTTCTGGTAGTTTTCTGCAATGCGCTAGTGGCGCAGAAGATACAATTATCGCTTATTTATAAAAGCATTTTATTTTCGAAATGTACGAGTAGTTTTGCGTAGACTCTCTAATGCAATTGCGATCTCCCGCTGATTCCTTCTCATCAATTTCCGGAGGATGCCGTTCGAGATACGAGAAGGCAGAGAAGAAGAAGAAGAGGACTAATATCTTTTATATTTTTGTCTTCCTATTTCGTTTTCTCACACTTCTCAATACTTCACTTAAACTGTATATACAAACATCCGTCATGGGCCTGGATTTTGCTCAGTTTTATTCGCATCACTTGATCTTCACAGCCTCGATCTCGCTGGACCTTGAACACGCTGTTTCCCATGCTTGACTTGACGTTAACGTATTCTTGACGGGGACTGATTCCACTATTGACATGTTTTGCCTTCTTTTGCGAGTTGCCTATCATGACCCTGTGACGTCACTTCAGATAACACGTCGTCTTGATTAAACGACTACCTCTTTCGAGCTTGGACTCAAAGAAAAACACAGGAAAGTGTGCGGCGGTGCATACGATGTGGGGGCGGTGAGTGTAAAGGCGTTGAAAGGAGTCGGAGATTGTCATCGTGCGGTGGAGCCTTTCCGTAAAAAAAAGTCAATGAATGTAAAGCAGACTTGTCTCGCCGACTTCTGGAGTGAATTTGAGTGTCGAGAGCCCAAGGACGACTGAGTGATTGCAAGGCGAACGATTTCAAGACAGTGCAGAAGAGGAGGGCCTGATGGGGCGGCGTCGGAAGATGGAAGGGTAGGAATGAAGACTGGAGACCCGGGTGGGCCGATTGGTAGCGGCTCTGAGTTCACTACTAGAAAAATTGAGTTTTTAAGATCATGGTTCAATACCGCACACGAGTGTACATGTCAACTGGTGATAAAACATGCGAAGCGCTGACTTTTATAGTAGAACTCACTATTTTCAAACTTTGACTTTTCGAAAATTACAATTTCCAAAAAGGCGACATTTCAGACACAATCAGCACTTCAGACACATCAACTTGGAGGGTGGCGGGGCGAGGCGGGGAGCTGAGGCGGGGCGGGGCGAGCGGGGCGGAGCGAGGCGGGGCGGAGCGAGGCGCCTGCAAGGGTGGGCGAGGCGGGGCGAGGCGGAGCGGGGCAAGGCGAAGCGGAGCAAGGCGAAGCGGGAGCAGGGCGAAGCGGAGCAGGGCGAAAGCGGAGCAGGGGAAGCGGAGCAAGGCGAAAGCGGAGCAGGGCGAAGCGGAGCAGGGCGAGGAGGAGCGGGCGAAGCGGAGCAGGGCGAAGGGAGGAGCAGGGCGAGCAGGCAGGGCGAGGCGGAGCAGGGCGAGGCGGCAGAGGCGAGGCGAAGCAGGGCGAGCGCGGAGGGGGAGGGGAGCAGGGCGAGGAGGAGCAGGGCGAGGCGAGCAGGCGAAGGGAGCAGGCGAAGCGGAGCAAGGGGGAACGAACAAGGGGAAAGCGGAGCAGGGCGAAGGAGCAGGGCGAAGCGGAGCAGGGCGAAGCGGACCAGGGGAAAGCGGAGCACGGGCGAAGCGGAGCAGGGCAAGCGAACCAGGGCGGAGCGGAGCAGGGAGCGCAGGGCGAGCGGAGAGGGCGAGGGGAGCAGGCGAAGCGGAGCAGGGCGAAGCGGAGCGGGCGAGCGACAGGGCGAAGCGGAGCAGGGCGAGGAGCGGCGAGCGAGCAGGCCGGGGCGGGGGCGGAGCGAGGCGTACAGGGGAGGAGGGGCGGTGGCGGGAGGAAATGAAGTTGAGGGGCTTGATGGGCCGTGAGGCTGGAAGTGCGGGGTGGTGGGTAGTAGCGGGGGACGGGGATAGGGGGGGGTTGGTGCGGGTGGGGAGCGTTGGAGTGCACACTCCACGGGCGCAGCAGGAATCCGCCCTCCCGCTTGGGTGGCGCCGCGTGCGCCTCGGGCAGACGCGACGCGCCGATTCCTCGAATTTTCCTCTCTGAGGCGCCTTTCCGCTCCTCTGGCCCAGGCCGCTCCGATCCAAACACGGTTTTAATACTTGAGCTCAACTTAATCCTTAACAGCGATCGCATTCCATATTGAAAACGCCAGCAAGAAAGGGGAACGCGGATCCAGAAAAAAGAGCGCGGTAATGAAGACAAAAATATGTATGTAGAAACTAATGCTCGTGTATTTACAATATATCCGTACATACGTTTCTGAGAGTAAAATTCATAATTACAGTTTTTGAGGATATTATGAGTGATATGAAGTTAATAATCAATACAGTTTTTTGAGGAATGGGTAATATATTTTGAAAACCAAATTTCTTGTATTCATCAGCGATTTTCTATATTCGTCAGTTTGAGTCTCGTTAACTCCAGATGGACCGGGAAACGGCATAGCTCGAATTAATGGAAAACTCGAATTATCTAAAATGCTTAATTTATTAAAATCTGAAATGTAATACTACTTTAAATATAAAGTAATGTATTTTTTGAAAAAATTGAACTTGCATGAATATAATTACATTTTATTGGCTCAGGATAAGTTATATTACATCTTCAAAAGTAATTGGTCATTTTTTTTGTTTAATTACATTGTTTTCTTTACGTGGGCAAAATGATAGCCTCTTCTGAACGTCAAATTGTCGTCCTGGAGTTTCCGCAGGTGTGTTCTACGTACCTCTATGGCCGGCGACCTCTCAACCTGCGTAAGATCTTGTCGTGGCTCACATTATTCGGGAAATTAAAATTGTATTTATTTTTAATGTATTTATTTTAATTTATTCGGTTTTTAGGTAAGGCGGATTATGGGAAAGCCGTAACAATCGAGACTCGAATTATAGAGACACTACTGTATCGGTATAAATGTCACTGCTCCACTACTACGAAATAACAATATTCTGGCGTTACTTCTCATCGCTGTCCACCAGGACGCCAACGGTACACAGAATCATCTCGGTTTACCAGGCAACACTTTTAATGCGCATTTACCACTTTGGCTGAACGTAAAACGATTTCTCAGTCTCAAGGGCAAATTACTAACCGTCAGTGATACTATTTTTGCAATCAGACAGTCAAATTTCTAAGTGCCTTTTGTTTAGGTTGGATCCTTTGAACTATAAGCATAGTTTTTTTTTTATGCATGTTTTAATTAGCATCTTCTTTTACTAATTAAAATCAATGAATGATAATTAACGGATAAATCTATTTTAATTCGGTACAGAAGACTATTAATTTTAATTCAAATTTAAAGAATCTATAAAGAGTCTATTCTAACAGCACTTTTCCCCCCCTCAAAACGTCTTTCCTGACACTACGACGTGTCGGGCGAACATGGTAAATGGCCGCCCGAACGCCAGCACGCCGTCAGATCAGCCTGCATCGCCCGTTTGTTAGTTTCTGCCCTGAGAAACGAGACAGGTTGTCGCATGGTAGCAACCTGTAAGCACATTACACTGGTCACACACTGGAACCAATAACTCCTTGCGGGCGAACGGGGTAAGAAATCGCGGGCGACGGAACGAACAAGCGTCTGTACGCCCACGCGCTCTAATCGCCGAGCGCTACCCAGGCTGCCAACTCTCGACCACGAGATGTCCCTCCAAATTATTTATTATTTATATTATTATTTATTATTATTATTATTATTATTATTATTTTATATTATTATTATTATTTATGCATTTGGCATTCCATCACGCTACCGCATAACGTGTGTAATTCTTCCAGGATACTTTTCAGCTTATATTAATTCATCATTGGACAAGGATGTTCACGCTTGAAAGTGTGAATTATGAGATGATGAGGATAATGAGAGACGGGTGAAGGGACGATCACAAATACGACCATGTCTCGTAGGCTCGAATCTGAGCCTCCTCGGCGCGAGCGAACGGCTGCCGCACTGTCTCTGCGCACGGGGACCGACATGTTCTTATTATTTATATTATTATTATTATTATTATTATTATTAATATTATTATTATAAGTTATTGTCATTATTAATTATTATCATTTATTGTCATCATCCGGGGTTCAAGTTTCGAAGCCTTTTAGGCGAACCAATTTGTGGAATATACATTTTAGAACCGATAATAAGCGGTGCGATAGTTATTAAGAGAATGACTCTCCTTTGAGCTTGGAATAATTTTGGGGAGGAAAACGTATCTATATTTCCCAAAGTATTTTGGCCTTTCTTCATTGAGACTACTGGTGTAAATGACAAATTTATAATCTCAACAAACTAAGTTTGAAAGTAATTATTTGTGTTTCTGTTGCGAGAGGTGAATGCATTTCGGAAATGTCATGTTTCTGCTTAATTGATGTGATCTGCAGGGTAATGCAACACTAATGATGTTCGTCTTCATGTCTTTATGTAGTGGAATGTCTGGTTAATTTGTCTGAATGGTCTGAGTTCTATTTTTATTATTATTGCTATTATTCTAATTTATTATTAGTATATTAGGACGCGAGCCTAGCGGATCCGGGCTCCGATGGAACAGGGCAGTGCAGTTGTCAGGACTGGGGTCGATGGGATGGTGAGGCAGGAGGCATAAGACAAAGGCGAAAAGTGGCGGATGCAAATATTCTAAGAGAGCGAGATAGGGAAAGGAGTTAAATCAATACAGGACTGTTCTAGAGATGAAGCGCAGATAAGATGAGCAGTACAAGTTGTAGCATTACGGTTTAGAAATAGATAGATAGGATTTATTAATAGTTTCGCCTTTGAGGCTAATGCTCGGTGGGCAAACATGATACAATTAAAAATTAGAATTACTAAACATAAACATTTCGTTGGGGTCAGGTTATGTCGTATCAGATCGGTCCGGGGGTCGGGTCGGGTCGGGTCGGGTTCGGGTCGGGTCGTGGTCGGGTCGCGTCGGCTGGGTGGGATCGGGTCGGCGTTGGGTTGGAGTTGGGTAGGGGGTAAGATGGCTAAGGTGTGAACCGGCGTGCGAAAACGCTCAGGTAAAACAGTCTTTAGTGTGTGTGGGAAGTCAGAATGTGTACAGTTCGAATCCTGTCGTGGACTTTCTGACACACATTCGGTGCTACATAAGCGTAGTTCGAAAATTTCAACCACTGGTAGTCTAAAAGAATTGGTGTGGACCACTGTTGTGGTCAGGATGTTTTCCCCACTGTTTTAGATCTATTACCGTAAGATAATAGCCTTACAAGCGGTCCGCGTACGCGAGCTACCTTTCGCTTTTCTCCCCTTTCACAGGAGGCAATTGCCGCAGCAGTAGCAATCTGTCCTAGCTCTTCCACTTTCTTTTACACACACATACGCCTATGGCCTGACACAACGTTGGAAGTGGTTGGGAGAATAGAGCGCGTTCAGTCTGGGGGCGGGTTGCCCCGCTAATGGGAGATACCCTGGGTGAGGAAAATTGTGTAAGCCGATATACGGTCGCGCGGAAGTCGCCATTCTAACGGGGAAATATAACAGCCATCTCCACCACAAAAAAAGCATGCAC
>BOPP01000007.1:4217989-4236518 GCA_017312745.1 Gryllus bimaculatus | reverse complement strand
ACACAGGAGGAGAGAAGAAATTATTTACCACTAAAATTAGGAGCTATGGAACGCCTTTAAACGGACGAGCCACTCTATAACTGAAATGAGTGGAGATTTGGTCGTATGACCAAACACAAAACTGCAATCTTCGACGAGAACAAATGAGCAAATGATATTGACATGGACCAGTGGACATACATCTTATTGGGAGGTACACGCCCTAAGTAACCCTGTCAACTCAGATGATTGTCAAAAAAAAAAACAATGAATTTACAACAACTCGGGCGGCATCTGCTGCTTTTTCTTTTCCACGTCAGTTTTAGTGAATATTCTCCATTAATAAAGTCCTACGTGTGGTTCATGTCGGGACGGCCCTTGTCTGACAGTTTTTGCTTGCTTGGGGACTAGTTGAAGGTTCTCACGATCTTATAGTTCTTTACACTCCGCGGGTGAATCAACAATTGCATAAGGTAGTTTACAATCTGCGTCCATGAAAAGCCGGTATATAGTATTATGAAAGTTACGTTGCCGTTGCGTCGAATTTATTCGGAAGCGACAGTGGACTTCCTTCTCGCGCTGGAAATGGTGAGATCTGGGCACCTACTACTCATAGGTTTGCGAGGTGTTTGCTACACCTCACAGGAAAATAATCGTCTGCATGTAACCTAACACCATTCATAGCTAATAGGGACATTCAATTTAAATTGTATCACCTCTCTTTTACGTGATGTGACTGCCCCGCAGGCTCGAGGATCACAAGGTTTGATTTCTGTCTGATCAGACCTCTAAGCTCCCGACTGGACCTCGCAGCTCTTTTTCTTTTTAGGAAAGAAATAGTGGGTGGTAATCGCTAGAGTCGCGACGAGGCGAGAGTCAGAAAATGCTAAATTTTATAAAACATTATTATGGCTGCTTTTAATAAGATCATGGTAGGAAGATTCCTGATGGATTAGCGGAGCAGACGATAGACAAATGCGGTCGAGGACCAGACTGAACGCGCGTTTGCTCATAGCGCCGGGGAACTGGCTCTTTATTTCGACTCCCCGAGAGGCATGAATTCGCACCACGTTCTTTCCGCTGATAGTCCCGGTTTACAGCAGAAAACCTCCACGACCTCCAACAAATCGAAGAAGTCTTTTATGGTAAGTCGCTCCGCAAAAATAAAACATAACAGCCACCAAACACAAACTTGAGTTTCACATCAGAGAGTCGCTAACGTCATCGTGGACTGAGATGACCACTTGATCGCTTTTCAGCCAATGCGGCCCCATGGCATTCACATCACCGAGAAAATGAACCATTTATAGTTCAAAGGAACGTCTCAATTTATCTTAACACCAGATTTACATGATTTTACAACTGTTACTTCAGTCTTATTAACTCTCCAAACACTCTGAAGTTAGCACTCACTGATAATGCTCATTACAAATCGAGAGATTTGACACCGCTCTGCTTTGATGTTAATTACTAAATCCCATGTTAAGCAGGTTTCGCTCTAGGGAGTGGGCATGGTGAGACCCGCAAGAAAGTCACGGCTTAGACCAGTCCTGCGGGCCGCACAGCAGGTCTGCGACGTGCTTAGCGAAGTGAAGTGGCGCTGACTGTGGTTCTCATGGGCGCTGACCCTGTGGCCCTTGATAAACCTAGAAGGCAAATAACTGGGCGAGTTGTCCCTTCCATGCCGTAGCGAAGGAGGCGATCGGTGGCAGAAGGATGTATTAGATAAATACACCGCTCGAAAAGAGGGCAACATGAGCGCGATATTTTTCTAAGCCATAAGGACAAAGTGGTTGAAACTATTCCAGAACAATTTCTTGAACCATGTACGAGTGAGAGTAAATGAAAAATATTTCGTACACAGTGATATTTGTTGTATACTTCTTGGTTTGTCGTTTAGTCTCTTCCTTCTCCATTCTAGTTTATTTTATATTTATTTATTCTCTTATTTCTCACTTATTTTTATTTAAATTTAATTTTATTGTTAATTTATTATTTATATTGAACACTTTTTATGTTATTTATTTTGTATATTAATTTTTTATTATAATACAGTAATCTAACTTATTTTGAAATATTTTGATCTCTCATTGTATAATATATTTAGTCGACTTTAGAACTATCTTTCCATAAAACATTTATTTCATTTAATATTTATATTTTAAATAAATTACATATCTTTGATATTTCACTATTCAAAAACTATTTTATTGTTATTTTATACGTGGGTTACTTTATTTTATGCATATATCAAGAACATTATTTATATGTGTACTACGTTTATTTATTTATTTTATTTATTTATTTATTTATTTTATGTTATTTATTTATTTATTTAATTATTTTATTTATTTTTAGTTCCGTGGAAGTATCGGCGATAACGCTCCTTATTACATAGGAAAAGGTTCGTGCTACTAATGAAATATTTTTACTCCGCGCACTGATAAGAGATTATCAGTGACAGTGTGTGAAACATTTCTCTATAGTTATATTCTTCTTTAAGCATTGCGTACACTATATGTGAAATAAATCAATTAACTATGACAAGATATTTCTTTAAGTTAGCACATAGAACGAATCTGAAGTAAGATAATATACGAAGAACAATGCCCTATTATTACAAAAAGTCTTACATGCTTACCAATCTAACGTCTCGAATACGGACCTGGCTAGTGAAGTGGTAAGAAGAATATTGCCGACTATACAACGAGACAATTGTCCAGACATAACTGAACCGATTCCATTCAAATTTATATGTTCTCGCACTCGGTTCTCCAAGATTGTGATAAGCTCTATACTGTAGCCAACTCGCTCAGTTTTTATGCTGCTTTTTGATGGTTGCACAATCAATTATAGAAGTACAAAAAAGAAGGTGTGTCTTTACACCAAGACACGAACGAAATCGGTTACGCTGCCAATTGTTATCCGCTTACAATTACAAATTACATACGAGGAAAACTTATTACTATTACGGCAGTCCAGTTCCACCACTCTGTCACAGGCTAAGAATCAGAACTGAATTTAATTAGCGGGCTTGCGCCACTGACCAAAAAGTAGTGTTCTTTTTGTCTAGCAATTCATTTTTTCGTTGTCGAATAAGAGTGCTAATCATGCACTTCGCTTAGAATATCTCATCCTGGCCTAATTTTTGAAGTTTGCAGGGGATTTTATATAACGTCAGGGATACTCATCGCGGTATTGGAGCCGGAGGGACTGAAATTACGTACCTTGACTTGCGGGCCAAGCCACGTAAGCCCTAAAGCGACACAGCAGACATTTAATAAACCTTAGACATGTTTTTCTCAATGTGGGAGCTAGGGAGGCGGCATGAAGTGTACGCTTAATCTCAGTTTAATGATTGTAATGAGATAATTTTGGCGCCGAACCAATTCAGGTTTATTTACTTGAAATAAGACACTGTCCCTCACCTAAATATTACATTGATTTACCTTATACTCGGATACAAAAAAATTCGACAGAATTATTTCGCCCGTCAGGGAAGGAAACATAGGGCTTTAGCAGAGAACTGACGATCTCACATATCAGATCAGGAATTGATGGTGCTAAATTGAATAATATATAACAATTTTTGAATCTATAATATCTATATAAATTGAATAATTATCATATATTTTAGCGATGTACAATGTTCTAACAGAAAACTGTAAATGAAAAATGTGGAAGTTTTTAAAACCCATAGTATCCAGACGCAGATAATATTAAAGATTGTCTCTTTCATTATTATTTGGCTCCAGAAAATTGAGGCGTTTACATATCACCACATTATTCCTGCTCAAAAGTAGAGTAATATATATAAAGTGATGATCATTCTCGCCAGTTGATTGTCGTAACCTTATCTATGATAAAACTCGGCGCTACAGATAACATGGGTGCCACGAGTGGCTGGCTTCGAATGGATGACACTAACAGAATGGAATATGGGGGCTCTGTTGAGTCGCAGAAAGGGGAACATTCAGTGGGGTGACGCTAAGAGGTAATTGAAGAGAAGGGCGCAGGGTCGAACAACTTCGCCGCTCAACACTCCACGATTCTAGGGATCTAAGCATCGCGCCTCTGTTTCGCGACAGTGTCATCTCACTACTTTCCTTTACGGAATATAAATCGAAGTGCTTAAATGTTAATCGGGCCGACACCTACTCCTTCTTTATAAGGAGCGACGTTAAAGTGTCGCTTAATACACCATTTCAAGTCTGCTCCGATTGCTTCATCGTGCCCATAAAATTTTGAGCGGCATGACTTATAACCCCGCGCCCGGCAGCGGAACGACGGAGTGTAAGTACTAGCTGTAAGCGATAATAATTATCCTTGTAGAATATCGGTATGAGAGCCTGATGGTGTGCAGCAACACGATTATTCTCCCCAGGCGCAGTCCCAAGTCCTTCCTCTACATTGTACGTCTGTTAAATTCTGGGACATCTGTTATGCTCTCTCAAACGCGCAGACATATTGCCCCGGACCGGGCGACGGCTGGGGCTTGGGCGAGCTAGTGCCGCACCACTCCGTCGTGTCCTCTTAAGTACACGTCGGGAGACGATGGAAATCCTTGGCAGCCCGGCCAATTGCTGCCAGCTGCGCACATGGGCATATATCCCACTCGTTCATATTTCTGTATTCAGCATTTTGACCCCCCATTGTAACCTAACTAGGTTAAGGTACATCCTAATCGTCTAACGCACAATTCTGAAACTCCGATCACCAGTTTCCAACCCGTTAGCTCTAATTCAAAGGCCCTCAGTAATTTGTTTTTTGTGCACAACTCTATGCTAACATCTTGGAGTCCTGTTGACAAACCGGCTTTGTGTCGGAATTTCTCGCCTCATCGATCCGGGATTATGTGGAAGATGATTGGAAGACTCACGCCCACGCACATTTAAAGCTGAGCTATAAGAAATTCTAGATCGTTCGATGTTCAGGATCCCATTATAATCCAACTATACCATCTGGAATTGTTGATCCAATGTTCATGATACTATTTCTATGTTTACTATTTCACTTATTATTCTAAGCCCCGAATTTCTCATGATCCTTAGTAATATATGTTATTCTTATGACTCGATCACCATCTATCAATCCCATTATCTAAAATCCTGTAATATTGTCATATTCCATTCCACTGACGCTATATCACGATCAGTCCCATCTCATTATACATCGTATCCGTACCTATAATACCTTGACGAAATTAATCCGCGTTTGAGACCTCGCCACGCATCTCGTCCGCATATCCAAATGCTACTCATCCTCGACAAAATTGTCCCTGACGTCCGAACTGTTGTCCTGCCCCATTACCTAATTAGTCATGAAACCTCGAAACTCGTCATCTATAACAGTTGGTCCCATTTTACACATTGATTCACGAACCCCACATCCGTCTATCTCAATCCCCATCTCGCACCCAATACGCTCTCCCACCTGGTGCTGTACCCTCTGAACCGCACAAGTACACTGATTGCGCCACAAACTCCTCTTCAATGGCAGTTGTTCTACCCTACCCAACACAGAGGCTTCTTGCCAACATTGCCTCAATCCTGACACACTAGAGACCCCACTTGTCTCCGCCCACCTCCCGCGCGTGGTGCGACCAGCACCTGTCTAAACGTCGCCTCGGTCCGCCGCAGAGCTGAGTACATAGACGCCCTCGTCTCTAGATTACTCTCGTCTACAAGATATAATAACGATCCAGGAATGAGCCGGGCATACGAGCGATGCGATCAGGCGCGTACCAGCATGTGTGCGGGGGATACGAGAATAGGAGTGTGGTATAAGGGCGGTTTGTGTCCAGTGGGCACTTCGTGGGCGGTAGCCTACAATGTGTAAAACTGGGCACATCACCAAGCAAGCCTCACACTGTCGGGCACAGCGGATAAAATGTGAGAGTGTTAAAGCGCCAGCACATGTCGATTGAGATAGGCATGGTGATCAGCGAAATCAGTGTTAACACGCGCACAGAGACAGATAATTACTTACGCCTCGGCGACGTGAGGCGGCGAGGCGCATCCATTTACTGAGAAGACCACGTCTGCTGCAGAAAATCCGGAATGTAAGACAAGCGCTTTACGAACGCGGCCCGGTATAGTGGGACGGGGAGAAAGCAATTGGTGCTAGCGGAGATTCAGTCCACAAATAAGGTAGTGGACCTGACTAATATTCCTCGCGGAGAGAGTGGCATGTAGAGGAGCGAATGTGTTCGGGAATGTTGGAATTGGGAGAGATTCGATAATTAAGTAAGAGCAGTTTTTTGTAATTTGACAAGGGGAAGTGTCTACAGAATAGATAGTATATCTGTTGGTGTTTGTGCCCCATTAGTGCAGAGAGCGTGATAAGATTTTGTTGAAGTTATTAATGATGGTAAAGTGGTTGTCAGCTGGGATTACAGTTTAAATAATACAATATTACGGTTTAGATGGCGAAATTTAGTTCCTTGCTGTTGCGGAAATCGATATTATTATGAACAGGTACTTAACAACAAATTTTCCATTACCATCTCTACATGTTGTTATTCTACCATTTGCGGAGGTTGACAGAAAAGCCAGAGTGCCATCTTAAAAAACTGTGAACTGCGTTCATCGTTAAATACTAACTCGTACCCACATCCTTCAAATGGGAGATTCTTCCAGCGTTTGTAGCGCTGTTAAGGCGGTCCATAGAAATATGACTCGTGGTGTCCGCTTAATCGAAAAGAAGTTTATAGGTTAGATGTACCTTTCTTTATCTTGTTGATCCACGAGGCGAAGCACAAATTAAGGGTAAAAAGATTATATTAGATTGCGCAGGTAAAAGCGTAGAAAACACGAGAGCCTGCAACTTGCAGGCCACCCATAGGGCATCAAACCTATGTGCACTTGGTAATATGTCGTAGAAACAGGAAAATATCCGACCAAGGCGTGATCCCCAACTACAGACCTTGCCTTTTACGAGCACGTGTTTCCTCGCAATCTGTCCGCTGACCCTACGCTATGTAGCACCGCAATGTCTGCCCACGTGTTACGACACACGAAACGCGCACAATTTTACCTGGCACCAGAGGATCACCGAACGGTACGACGCCACGCTGCACTGGTCATTCCGGTTCTCAGACTTTCTCCACGATTCACAGCGGCGCCAGCTATGCTGCTTGGAAGCCACTCGTTTTCCACCTGCAGCTATTGTCGGCCTCTGGGCAAATGTCCTTGGGGTTTCGCGGGAGCCCAATACGGCACCGCACTTCTACGCAGGCGCGGGCCGTACCACGGGCCACGCAATCCGCCGCTAACCAGAAACAACTCGGGACGCGCGCACCCCAGAGCCCCCGCGACCCCCGACCCGATCTGCAGCAAGCCGCACAGTTCGAATAGCGGCTGGCCACCGCCGCGTGACGCAGAAACTCGGCATGAAGGCCGCACTAGCCCATGGGCGGGGTCTATTAATAAATTTCCGCTACTGTTTACACCACTTTGTAAGGTGGCGTAACACATTGCGCTGGGACAGTGGACTATCGTAGCTGGCGGTAGGTCTCATCTTATGGCGCACTGCCTCTCATTGCACCGTACCTCTCTGAACAGTCTGTCCGGATGGGGGATTTGACTATAAGAAGTTTTGTCCCAGCTTGATATCCCGCTGTTCGCCTACCTCTCGCATCTTCTTTCTAGCTAATAGTTTTGTCAGGATGTGGATACCGGCTCACTTGGGGAAATTTACCCGCCGTGTCGGTCTTACGATGGCCCGCTATCGCCGTAGCACCGGCACGAGACTCGGCATCCGCGGGTCTCACCAGTCCAGCGAGGGAAGATTCCAACCGCCACCGAGAAAACCACGTCAACTACACTTACGGGAATAAACCGATCTTACGCCGTTGTCGCGCCTGGTAGAAAACTAACCCTCACACTCCATCAATACAACCAACCTGGCCATGTATTGCTGATCTCTTGCGACGGTCCTCTGAACCTGTCTGTAAGTCTGACCTGTTCCACGTACACCGTGACCCCCTGGGGAACCCCAGAGACGAAAGTCGCAGTCATCGACAATCACTAGATGTGACACGCCATCAAGGGAGGAAAGATTTATATCGGTGCCGAAGGAAGTCGAAAAACTAGGTGCTTAAGAAGCGAATGCCTCCAACAACATCTTCCAGAGAACAATGGGCGCCGGGCTGCTACAAATATCAAAGGGCGCGGACGCTGTGACCGGCAGATTATGCACCAGGCGAGCCCACGGGATGGAAGGTAAGTCGAGTAACTGTAAAAATTCAATAATTTTTTCTGGTCCTGCTGTCTACTCGCTTTTACGCAACACATCCACTATTCAAGAAAGTTAAGAGTAAGGCGCGCAGGAGTCATCAACAGATTTGCTAAGACTAGGGCAATCGATCACAGTCGCTCCTGGATGAGCAAGGTAACACCACAAATATACAAACGTGCTATCGACGTTTGTTGATGTGTAGAGTTTGAATCACTAGGCATGTGTGCCTTGTCATTAAAGATGGTCGGAGATCAAGCGTGGATTTATTTGTTGCAGGCTTACAGACCGTCTGCTGGTGAGGAAGAAAGGTCCATAATGAGAAGATTATTTTGGGACACGCTTATGGAGCATATCTTTTGCTTCTGCCAGTATGCTCTTCACACAGAGACTTATTATTCTTCCGTCGATTGCTAACAAAAAGAGAAAATGTAGTTCACGATACTTCCTTCTATAGACGATGTCAGGGGCACACCATTTATATTGCCGCGGCTTTGTGAATTTATCGGGCCTCTCTAAAATTGAGTGGTCAAGTATTGGCCATACCCAATACAAAAATTCTGCAGTGGTCGTCTGTCCTTAGAACGTTGTCATTTCGTGATTAGGACTGACAGCCTAGGGGAGAATGATGACAAAGTGTTTAATGCAAGCGATAAATAAATTGAATAATATACTGAAAGTTAAGGAAAAGGAAAGAAGTTAGACATTTTATATTACATAACTAGAAGGTAATTTATAATAATAAGAATAAAATAAGAAATAGAACTGCCAGAATAAAATTGATAAGAAAAGAAGATAAAAGATTGATACATTATATATTAACGATTCAATGAGTTCTTAAGCATCTGGGTTTCCGTTGGCTAGACGCAATACTGGGCCATGAAATATGTTTTCCGGCGCACGGACAGATTTTTGAGGTTGCAGCCCGTCTGTGTCTGCGCTCCGAGGTGGTACTTTTCAGATTCGAGGTGGCTAGCGTAGAAACCACTTGTGACGGATCATTGTATTGTTGGAATACGTTTATGCCACTGAATCTGACAGTATCATATGAAGTGCCGGTACTCCAGTACATTCATTATTCACTACTACTACCACCTACATTCCTCATAAATTCGACGCGATAAAGTTATTATCTCTCATTACAATGGCTAGTTACTAGTCTTGTGCGTCGAATAGAATACTGAAATGCTAAATTATAGATATTAGTGATCTCGAAAAATAAGTGGACTTCCTCTATCTGTGAAGCAGAAATTATACCACAAACAAAGTTGTTTCTCCAATCACCATACAGGTATAAGAATTATTCTTGTCAAGCTTTTGTCAACGCACGTGAACTGGAAAAAAATAGTTGTGCAACTGAATGTTCTGAAATAAGGGAGAATGCATATTTAAATAAAATCATTAACAAACATAATTAATGTAGAGGTGTATGCAGATAGTGAAGATTGAAATGTATAAAGAATTGAGTAAATGAAAGATAAGGGTCAATCTTAATTGAAATAAGCTGAGAAAAATTGAAATAATTAAATAATGTTTAATATTGTGAAGCGTGGGCTAGGAAATAAAAGTCGAGTGGTAAATGAAAAAGGAAGAGTTTGGTACTAAGCCCCGTGGTAAGCTGTGTCATGGCGGATAGAGGACAACCGGAACGCGTGTCAGGCGTACAAGGTAGCGCTATGAGTCGTCACGATGAACGCGGGCCACCAGCCCGATTTCGTCACACGCGCACACGTGGGAAAGTAGAGATCTGACGAAGACTTCAACGAAGAAGCGCGGAAGACTGAACAGAAGGAATTATGATGGGATAAATCCAATGAGATGTAGGAAGAACGGAAGATAGTAAAGTAGTTAGCAAAATATAAAGACAAGCAGCTGACACCCAAAACAGAAAATGAGTCGACGAGCAAGACTGGATTAACACATCGTGTAATTCTACGAATGGGTGAAAAGAGAGAAGAAAGGACAAGAAAAAATGAATCAAAACTTTAAGAGAAGAAAAGAAGAAAACCCAAAAAGCGACAAAAGGGTAAACACAAGAAGGAAGGGGAGAAAAGACCAACCCACGTCCAGAGAGGAAACGGAGGGAGAGCCAAAGAAAGGAGTAGGCTTGGTCACTGACGGTGCTAAAAGTAAAGGGCCTGGGTTCGGGCGGGCGCCTTTTAATCACGACAGGAATGGACTAAAAGGAAAATTTCTAACAAGAGGGATGCCAGAAGAAGAAAAAAGAGGAATGATGGAGAGAAAACGAAAGGAAGAGAAACCGTGCGAGAACGAAAATAAAGGAAACAAAAGCGAAAAGAAGAAATCATACCCCGAAAGGGATCAAGAGGAATATAAAACTACGAGAGTAGGGGAAGATGAAGAGAAAAAAAATGTGAAAAAATAAAGAAGGAAAAGTAAAAGCGAACAAAGCGACGAAAGACAAGTGGACAAAAGAAGAGAAAACCTAACTGAAAGGAACAAGAGAAGGGTTAATCAACATTCAAAGAAACAAAGGGCAAAGGAACAAAAAACAGGAAACGCAAGGAAACACGAGAGAAGAGAAAAATAAATGGCAAGCTAGCAGAATATGAGGGAAATCCAATGTAACCTGAACGACAAAAGGGAGAAAAAGGAGAAGGCCAGGAACATGAGTGTATGAAGATAAAGGAAAAATGCGGAAGGGGGTTAGGGGAAAAAAGAGAGGACGATAGCGATATTATACGGAAAGAAAAATAATGAAAGGGCCTCTGTGTATAGATTAAAGAGTAACGATTTTTTAGAAGACTCTTGATATAAAATAATACGTCCCTCTTCTCTGTGTGACGCGGAAATAGAAAAACTAGGATTTAAAGCAAGCGTTCTGTTGCTGAGCGTAATAAACGTAATAAGATGCCCATTTCCTCAGAGAATGTGCTTAATAGTGTATCAAGTGCGGACAGTCGGCGGAATTGCCTAGATGTTAATGGAAGTGAAACTGATAAAACCGGAACCGGTGCCAACTATGAGTCTTTTATTGCGAATCCACGGCCACAGAGGGCGGGTTTCGGAAAGAGAGCGGGCGGCAGGGCGGGGCGGGGGCGGGTCTCATGGGCGGAGGTGGGGAGGAGGCGTCTCCGGGGGCGGGGCGCGGTCGAAGGTCTCGGGGCCGACGCCCTGTCGGCGGCGGGGGCGGGGGCGTGGGGCGGGGGCGGAGCCGGCGGGCGGCGCGGGATAAAGGCAAGGCCGTTTCTGCCGCCGCCGCCCCCCGTTGTAATCGCTCCTGTGACACCGTCACAGGCCGTGCACAGTGGCTGGAAGTGGTCGAGTGGGACAGCGGGGGAAGGAGATCAATTTGGGGCGTCACTCGGACTCGCTTTCACGCGGTGGCACGTTTGGGGCGAAGATCGTGAGCGGGTGAGCAAACGCTTTTTTATTGGAACGATAAACATTTAAATGCTTGCTTTACAGCTCAAGTCTGTGGGGTTCATTTAATGTTTCCTTCTGGTAGTTTTCTGCAATGCGCTAGTGGCGCAGAAGATACAATTATCGCTTATTTATAAAAGCATTTTATTTCGAAATGTACGAGTAGTTTTATGCGTAGCTCTCTAATGCAATTGCGATCTCCCGCTGATCCTTTCTCATCAATTTCCGGAGGATGCCGTTCAGAGATACGAGAAGCAGAGAAGAAGAAGAAGAAGAAGAAAGGCTAATATTCTTTATATTTTTGTCTTCTATTTTCGTTTTCTCACACTCTCAATTACTCACTTAAACTGTATATACAAACATCCGTCATGGGCCTGGATTTTGCTCAGTTTTATTCGCATCACTTGATCTTCACAGCCTCGATCTCGCTGGACCTTGAACACGCTGTTTCCCATGCTTGACTTGAGTTAACGTATTCTTTGACGGGGACTGTTTCCACTATTGACATGTTTTGCCTTCTTTTGCGAGCTGCCATCTCATGACCCTGTGACGTACACTTCAGATAACACGTCGTCTTGATTAAACGACTACCTCTTTCGAGCTTGGACTCAAAGAAAACACAGGAAAGTGTGCGGCGGTGCATACGATGTGGGGCGGTGAGTGTAAAGGCGTTGAAAGGAGTCGGAGATTGTCATCGTGCGGTGGAGCCTTTCCGTAAAAAAAAGTCAATGAATGTAAAGCAGACTTGTCTCGCCGACTTCTGGAGTGAAATTTGAGTGTCGAGAGCCCAAGGACGACTGAGTGATTGCAAGGCGAACAGATTCAGACAGTGCCAGAAGAGGAGGGCCTGATGGGAGCGGCGTCGGAAGATGGAAGGGTAGGAATGAAGAATGGAGACCCGGGTGGGCCGATTGGTAGCGGCTCTGAGTTCACTACTAGAAAAATTGAGTTTTTAAGATCATGGTTCAATACCACACGAGTGTACATGCAACTGGTGATAAAACATGCGAAGCGGCTGATTTTATAGTAGAACCTCACTATTTTCAAACTTTGACTTTTCGAAAATTAAACAATTTCCAAAAAGGACATTTCAAGACACAATCAGCACTTCAGACACATCAACTTGGAGGGTGGCGGGGCGAGGCGGGGAGAGGCGGGGCGGGGCGAGGCGGGGCGGAGCGAGGCGGGGCGGAGCGAGGCGCTGCAAGGGTGGGCGAGGCGGGGCGAGGCGGAGCGGGGCAAGGCGAAGCGGAGCAAGGCGAAGCGGAGCAGGGCGAAGCGGAGCAGGCGAAAGCGGAGCAGGGCGAGCGGAGCAAGGCGAAGGCGGAGCAAGGGCGAAGCGGAGCAGGGCGAGCGGAGCAAGGCGAAGCGGAGCGGGCAAGCGAGAGCAGGGCGAAGCGAAGCAGGGCGAAGGCGAAGCAGGGCGAAGGCGGAGCAGGGCGAGGCGGACAGGGCGAAGCGCGAGCAGGGCGAGGCGAAGCAGGCGAGGCGAAGCAGGGCAGGCGAAGCAGGGCGAGGAGGAGCAGGGCGAAGCGGAGCAGAGGGCAAGAGCGGAGGCAGGGGCGAGAGCGAGGCAGGGCGAAGCGGAGGCAGGGCGAAGCGGAGCCAGGGGAAGCGGAGCAGGGCGAAGCGGAGCAGGGCGAAAGGCGGAGCAGGGGCGAAGCGGAGCAGGGCGAAGCGGAGCAGGGCGAAGCGGAGCAGGGCGAAGCGGAGGCAGGGCGAGCGGCGGGAGCGGCAGGCGAGGCCGTACAAGGGGAGGAGGGGGTGGCGGGAGGAATGAAGTTGAGGGGCTTGATGGGCTCGTGAGGCTGGAAGTGCGGGGTGGGTGGTAGTAGCGGGGGACGGGGTAAGGGGGGGGTTGGTGCGGCTGGGGAGCGTTGAGTGCCACTCCACGGCGCAGCAGGAATCCGCCCTCCCGCTTGGGTGGCGCCGCGTCGCCTCGGGCAGACGCGACGCCGCCGATTCCTCGAATTTTCCTCTCTGAGGCGCTTTCCGCTCCTCTGCCCAGCCGCTCCCGATCCCAAACACGTTTTAATTACTTGACCTAATTAATCCATTAACAGTCGCATACCATTCCAGTATCTGAAGAACACCAAAGAAGGGGAACGCCGGATCCCAGAAAAAAGAGCGCGGTAATTGAAGAAAAAAATATGTATGTAGAAACTAATGCTACGTGTATTTACCAATATATCCGTACATACAGTTTCTGAGAGTTAAATTTCAAATCATTACAGTTTTTGAGGATATATATATATGAGTGATATGAAGTTAATATCAATACAGTTTTTGAGGAATGGGTATATATTTTGAAACAATTTTCTGTATTCATCACGGATTTTCTATATACTCGTACAGTTGAGTCTCGTTAACTTCAGATGGACGGGAACGGGCCTAGCTCGAATTAATGAAAACTTGAATTATCTAAAATGCTTAATTTATTAAAATTGAAATGTAAATACTACTTTCAAATATCAAAGTATGTATATTTTTTAAAAAATTGAACTTGCATAATATAATTACATTTATTGCTCAGGATAAGTTAATTACATCTCAAAGTAATTGTCATTTTTTTGTTTAATTACATTGTTTCTTTTACGTGCGGCAAAATCAAGCCATCTTCTGAACATCACATTGTCGCCTGGAGTTGCCGCAGGTTGATGTTCTACGTACCTCATGGCGGGCGACCTCTCATCATGCAGTAAGATCCTTGTTATGGCTCACATTTTTCGGGAATAAAATTTATTTATTTGTATGTATTTATTTTAATTTATTCGTTTAGTAAGGCGGATTTATGGGAAAGCCGAATAATCGAGACTCGAATTATAGAGACACTACTGTATCGGTAAAATGTCACTGTTACTACTAGTACAAATAACTATTCTGCGTTACTTCTCACGCCTTTCAACAGGACGCCACAGTACCAACATCTCGTTTTAGAGGCACATTTTTAATCCATTTACCCACTTTGCTGAACGTAACGATTTCTCAGTCCTCAAGGCAAAAGTACTAAACCTCAGTGATACTATTTTTCAATCAGACAGTAACATTTCTAAGTGCTCTTTGTTTAGGTTGGTATCTTTGAACCCTTTAGAAAAGCCATAGTTTTTTATCATGTTTTCATTAGCAATTCTTTACTAATTAAAATCAATGAATGATAATAACGGATAAATCTATTTTATCCCTACAGAAGACTATTATTTTATATCAAATTTAATGAATCTATAAAAGAGTCTATTCTAACGCACTTTTCCCCCTCAAAAAGTCGTTTCCTGACCAATCTACGACGTGTCGGGCCGAACATGGTAAAAGGCCGCCCGAACCCAGCACCGTCAGATCAGCCTGCCATCGCCCGTTTGTTAGTTTCTCCCTGAGAAACGAGACAGGTTGTCGCATGTAGCGACCTGTAACCACATTACACTGTCACACTGGAACCAATAACTCTTGCGGGCGAACGGGTAAGAAATCGCGGGGCGACGAACGACAAGCGTCTGTACGCCCACGCGCCTATCGCCGAGCCGCTACCACGGCTGCCAACACTCTCCACGAGATGCCCTCCAAATTATTTATTATTGTTATTATTATTATTATTATTATTATTATTATTATTATTGTTGTTGTTGTTGTTGTTGCTGTTGTATAGGCCATTTCTGATCACGCTACACGATTAACGTGTGTAATTCTTCCAGGATCAGCTTTTCAGCTATATTCCTCACTGCGACAAGGTTGTTACGCCTTGAAATGTGAATTATGAGATGATGGGATAATGACGAGGGGTGAAGGGTCTGTCACAAATACGACCATGTCTACGTAGGACTCGAATCTGAAGCCTCCTCGGTGCGGACGATGGCTGCCGCTACTGTCTGCGTCACGGGACCGACATGTTATTATTATAGTTATTGTCATTATTATTATTATCATTATTGTCATCATCCCAGGGTTCAAGTTTCGAGCCTTTAGGCGAACCAATTTATGGATATAGATGTTTAGAATCGATAATAACGGTGCGATAGTTTTAAGGAATGACTCTCCTTTGAGCTTGGGAAATAATTTTGGGAGGAAAAGTATCTATATTTCCCAAATATTTTTGGCCTTCATGAGACTACTGGCTGTAATGATAAAATTTATAATCTCAACAAACTCAAGTTTGTAAATTTGTGTTCTGTTGAGAGGTGAATGCATTTCGAAATTGTATGTTTCTGCTTTATTGATGTGATCTGCAGGGTATGCAACATAAATGATTAATGATTTCGTCTCATGTTCTTTATGTAGTGGAATGTCTGGTTTATTTGTCTGAATGTCTGAGTTTCATTATTATTATTATTATTATTATTATTATTATTATTATTATTATTATTATTATTATTATTGACATATAGGCCATTTCCGATCACGCTACAGGATTAACGTGTGTAATTCTTCCAGGATCAGATTTTCAGCTATATTAAATTCCTCATTGAGACAAGGCTGTTACGCCTTGAAGTGTGAATTATGAGATGATAGGATAATGATGAGGGTAAAGGGACTATCACAAATACGACCATGTCTACGTAGGCCTCGAATCTGAAGCCACCTCGGCGCAGACAACGGCTGCCGCAACTGTCTGCTCCACGGGGCCGATTTTTATTATTATTATATTTATTGTCATTATTATTATTATCATTATTGTCATCATCCCGGGGTTCAAGTTTCGAGCCTTTAGGCGAACCAATTTATGGATATTCATATTTAGAACCGATAATAACGGTGCGATAGTTTTAAGGAATGACTCTCCTTTGAGCTTGGGAAATAATTTTGGGAGGAAGAGTATCTATATTTCCCAAATTTTTTTGGCCTTTCTTCATGAGACTACTGGCTGTAATGACAAAATTTATAATGTCAACAAACTCAAGTTTGTAAATTTGTGTTCTGTTGAGAGGTGAATGCATTTCGAAACTGTATGTTTCTGCTTTATTGATGTGATCTGCAGGGTATGCAACATAAATGATTAATGATTTCGTCTCATGTACTTTATGTAGTGGAATGTCTGGTTTATTTGTCTGAATGTCTGAGTTATATTATTATTATTGCTATTATTATATTTATTATTAGTATTTAGGACGCGACCTAGCGGATCCGGGGTCGTTGGAACAGGGCAGTGCGGGTCAGGACGGGGTCGATGGGATGGTGAGGCAGGAGGCATAAGAACAAGGCGAAAAGTGGCGATGCAAAATATTGCTAAGAAGAGCGAGATAGGGAAAGGAAGTTAAATCAATACAGGGACTGTTCTAGAGATGAAGGCAGATAAGAATGAGCAGTACATTGGTAGCATTACGGTTTCGTGGGGTCAGGCATGTCGTATCAGATCGGTCGGGTCGGGTCTGGTCGGCTCGGGTCGGCTTGGGTCGGGTTGGGTAGGGGTAGATGGAGGTGTGAACCGGCTGCGAAAACTCAGTAAAACATCTTAAGCACTGCAGCTTCTCTGACCGGGAAGTCGAATGTGTACGGTTCGAATCTTGTCGGTAATGGACTTTCGACACACATTCGTGCTACATAGCTAGTTCGAATTCAACAGTCTCTAAAAGAATTGTAGTAGACCCCGGTTGTGGTCGGATATTTTCCATGGTTTCTACGAGTATTACCAAGATATAGCCCTTACAAGCGGTCCGCGTACCGCGAGCTATCTTTCCCTTTTCTCCCCTTTCACAGAGAGGCAAATGCCGCAACAGTACAATCTGTCCTAGCCCTTCCACTTCTTACACACACATACGCCTATGCGCTACAAACGCTGGAAGATCGGTTGGGAGATTAGAGCGCGTCCAGTCTGGGGCGGTGCCCCGCTAATGGGAGATACCTGGGTGAGGAAAATTTGTGTAAGCCGATATAGGTCGCCGCCGGATATCGCCATCTAACGGGGAAATATAACAGCCACCTACCACCAAAAACATGCACTGCACTTATGGGACAATAACACTATCAGTTGAAACTCCCAGTGTCACTAATCAAACAATCAATCGATTGACCTCTCGCGCTCCGGAGCGGGCGACCGCAGCGCCATCCCGTCCTCTGCGGCCGCGTCGTAAAGCGCGTTGTGTTGCGGCGCGGCGCGGGGCGCGCGCGCGTCGCAAGTTTACGCGGCCGTTAACGTAATGCAAATGCGCGACGCTCCTTCGCGCGGCGGGCGCTGGCGGCGGCCACGAGGCCCCCGGCTGCCCTGCCCCCTTCCGCGCGCCCGCCCGCTGATTTAGAGCCGTCGCCGCCGATCGTTATTAATGGAGAGTAATCAAGCGGGCGTTAGACGCGCCGCGGAGGAGGCGCGAGTGAGCGCGCGCGCGGGGGCGGAGCGGGTAGTGTTGCGATGGTGCGGATTGGGTGGAAATGGGACGAGAGGAATTGGGTCGTGATGGGTTGGGACGTATTGGGTCGAGAAGGGATGTGACGTACTGGGTCAAGATGGGATGGGTCGGATTGAGTCGAGATGGGGTGGTTCGGATTGGGACGAGATGGAATGGACGGATCGGGTTGAAATGGGATGGGACGGATCGTGTCGCGATGCGATGAGATAGATAACGAATGCATCGGATTGAAATGACATGGACGGATTGGGTCGAGATAGAATGGGACGTATCGGGCCAAGATGGAACTGTAGGGGTCGGATCGAGTTAGCATGGGACTGATCGGGTCGAGATGGAATAGACAGATCAGGTTGAAATGGGATGGGAGGGATCGAGTCAAGAAGACATAGGACGGATCGGGCTAAAATAGGATGGGTCGACTGATATCCAGATGGTTGGATATAATGGGACCGACTGCTTGAGTAGTAATTGCTGGGACGAATCAGACACGAGACGATGGAATACGTTGAGCCGGATCAGATCGTGTTGGGATGGAACATATAGGGCCGAAATAACGTAATGTGACGATTGGTGTTAAGATGAGATTAAACTGGTTAGGT
>BOPP01000007.1:4201643-4213606 GCA_017312745.1 Gryllus bimaculatus | reverse complement strand
CTCTCGGCCCTGGAGGCGCGGGCGCGCGCGTGCCGGCCCGTGCTTCTCTCGCGACATCCGCGCGCCCGCGCTCACGCACGCACGCACACGACCGCGCCGGGCTCATGGGGAGCGGCAGAACGCTGGAGAGAGGACATTTAGTTGGGTTTTTTTTATTTTTATTTTGGAAAACAGCCCCTAGGATGGCGCGTGGATACCGTGCTAGCTTTGTGACATCTACCGCCACTACCAATTCTCCAATGTCGAAGCAATTCTGCTCAAATATTTATATTCCGTAATATCCATTATTAATGTCGCATTGATTTTCTTTTGAAAATCTTTTCTATAATGTACTTCAACACTTTTGCATGTTACAATCGTCACGTAAGAACGTTAAATTACGACCAATTCTCTATCTACTTCTTTTTGAATACCCATGCAGCTAACCTAATCACAGACAAGTGAGGAACATCATCCGTTAATTGTTTACGAAAAGTAAAAAAATCATAGGAAGAATATAAGAAACGTTACACTTTCTGTGAGGACGTCCAAGGTGCGATTCCTGGTCGGCAAAAAATAGAGCTGTAGCTTCCTTTAAAATCGTCTGTTTCTGTAGCTGAGTGCGAAAGAAAATCTCTGGCCGGCGGAGTTTGCTAGTACGCTGAAGGGAAAATGTCGTGTTCGTCACATGTCTATCTTACCCCTCAAGCGTGGAAATTATACTAGCCCCAGACTTCGTGGACACCGTTAGCTAGCCGGTCGACCCATACATTTTGGAAAGTAGCCCCTCGGGTGGCTCATGGACAACGTGCTAGGTCTCTGTGACGCGGTGCAGGATTCGGTTCCCGGACGGGGTAAAAATTAGCTGCAGCTTTCTAATACAAATCATCTTATTTTCTAATGTTGTGTGAGGAAAGAAAGCTCAGGCAGGCCATGTAAGATAGGTTCGGTGATGGGAATATGGCATGCACGCTACATGTCTCCAGTACCCCCAGGCGAGGATGGTTAATAAAAACACGGCCCAGGGCGGGATCACCGCTAGCTGGCAAATGTCCTATTAAACCAAAACCTTAAATGCCAAATACCTACATACTTTGAAAATGCCTAATACTACGTAAATACGTACATACTTTGAAGAGTATGAGACTCACCTCAACAAAACGATCATAAATTTTCGTTCGCAAAATCTGTGTTTAGATATGAGCAATAACTTTGCACGTAAAAATTAAGGTTTAATAGAACTATTCCAAAGACGACAAAGGCTAGTACAGGTGGGGAGGATATACACATAATTGTATGTTTGTACTTGGCGCGACAGCCCGTGAAGGGGCTCAGGTCTACTGGCGGATGCACCCAATGGGGTACACGAAAATATGAATGGACGGATGAATGTTTGTCATATTAGAATTAATCGTCATATTAGAATCTTTTGAGCTGAACTCCGTAAATACATCTGGAGCATGTTCTAGTTATACCGTTCCGGAAACACCTGCAGTTTTGCTGTAAGTCGTAGATATGAACTGTTAAATTTTTTCCGCGAAATATAACAGGGCGGGGCCAGGTTAATCAAATTTTAAGAAATAATACAGAGGCACAGTGTGACAGCTGAAGAATGTGGAGCCCAAAGGAATCTAGATGTGTGTTTGTTATTTGTAACTGTTTAATAATGAACATATTAAAACGACTCATAAATTTAAAGGCATTTAATTTTTGTTGTTGTTTATTAATTGTCTTTAAATTTATGGGATCATTTTATTAATAAAGATTCATGTTTCTGCCGATCCTTCTCTTTGCATCAAATTTACCGTTTGTGGATACACGTTCGTGAGGTCCCAACTGGTTAATGCCCTTTGTCTCATTTGCAGGTTTCCGCAGTTTCGCTGTAAAAGTACTGAAATCTGCTCGCACTAAGAGGAAATTCCGGCGGAAGAGGCAGCGACGTGGTGAGTAAAATGCATATTTCTCATTGTTCTCGCAGCCGGTTAGGATAATTTTCAGGCTGTGCGCGCGTACTGTTGACACAACACATGTACACCCTGGCTGTCTTCTCATGTTCGCCCGAAGTGAACACGGATCTCACTTTTCTATACATAACATGAACGATAATTCTGTTAACTCGTTCCCCATCTTGAAAGGTTTTCAAAACTGCAACCACGAAAATAATTAGGTAAACGGTTTGAATGAGAGATCTTTAAAAACACTAAAACAATATCTTAATTTTCATCGATGAGAAGTAAGACTGTAAACCCACTATTTAGAAAATCCGATGTTATGTTTTTCACATTTTGGTGAATTTGTTGTTAATATTTGATAACACAGCCTTGCGAAATGTTTTGATTTATGGCCCCGAGATGAACATGTATCTAATCCTAAACCTGTGAATGGAAATTATTAGGATCGTTTTCATATCCCGTACGATTTTCGTCCAATGTAGAAAAGAAAAATTCAGTTTTTTTTTTACTCAATTCTTGCTAGTAACCATATTTTTCAATGCCTAAACACTGTAAAATATGAAACAATATTAGTAAATAGTAGTTTAAAATGAATAGTGAATCAAGTCAAACTCACCGCAGAAAATCTATTTTCTCCCCCCGTTTGATAAAAACAATCACTGTGTTAATTGACGTTTATGGGTAGAAGGCAAGTGAGTTCTCTTTTTAAACACCAACAGTAGTCAGCCATAATGGAAATACATAGATTATGGTACCTAATGTCCATCTTTTTAATATTACGACGAAATAGTTATCCTTGTTCTTCACTTAATTGCTCTAAGGTTTCCGGAAAATATTCAAGATGAGAATGTAGTAAATGTAGCTACAAGCTCATGTTACATATGAATTGCTTGAATTTTTATCCTCGTTTTAACAATATACTCGTATTCGTTTCAAACACCTTCAACATTGACTAGAAAATTGACGATAACATTTCTGAATAAGTACGGAAGTTACAATTCTATGCAAGCCGTTTTCTAATACCATCATTCTTAATTAGTTGGCTAATATGTGAGCCGTCAGAAATCTCTCTTTTGTTTATGACAAATGGAAACGTTTGAACAACACATTGTGGAGAAGATCCATTTGTTGTCCGAGATATTAAGAAATTACTACATTATTTAAAGTTGTAATTACAAAGGGGGAGGGAAATTTTATGCGAGTCAATTAGTTGACAATTTAATACATTTTTGTCCTGTATTCAAGAATTTTTTTTCAGCCAAGCTCTAATTTCTCAGTATCACTTTTCTAGCTATAGGGTGTATTACACTTTCCTGGCTGTAGGGTGTACACATTAAAAGCAACACAAGAGTCCTTGTTGTATCGTGTTATTTAGATCATTACTGCAAAAAACCGGAGAAAGAACTGGTCATATGGCACGGATTTTATTGCTAATGGCATGTTTGAATATACGACGTCTGTCTTGGTTTTCTTTTTAAATCCAGATATTGTACTCGGATAAAAATATAAATCTTTGTAATAATCTTGGTGTTCAAGCTAAACCATAGGAATACCAAATGGCATAGATGAACGACCTCCGTCATCTTAATTTATTTATACGAGTCCTACAAATAATATGTTAAGTAAACGTTTTATCTTGATCCCATAATTAAACTTCAAAATAGTCCAGTTATATTCGTATTTATTTTCTGTTTCTTGATCACAAAATACCCATGTATGAAACAAAAACATTTAGAATTTTTCACACGCCTATACTTAGAATTCCACGCATACAGCAGAACAAATATCATTTTCTAATTTAGGCCATTCGATATAATATTAATAACATTATATTTTGTGCTACAAAATCTTCGCAAACCTCTGTAATTAATATTTACCTGTTTTGTACAATTCTTCGATTACTTTTTTGTCTAAAGAAGCAAACAACTTTTAAATGAATGAAATAGAAACAAGTAAATACCAATTAGTAGTAGCAAGGAAATGGTTATGATCCACTTAATCTAGTCTTTGTAAGATGAAATTTTCTTGCTGAAGAATCCGTCGAGTTTGCTCAGTTGTAAAATATGGGAACCTCATTTAAGAACTTCACTTTGAAAGTACTAGCATAATATTCTGATGATTAACGCAAATTATATTATTCTCTTTGCAATGTTCATTATAGCAGAACGAAAAAATTGAAAAAATTTCATGCCTGAAAGTAATATCTAGTTAGTACGCGAACAACTACGTGGAGTATTGCAGGTGGATGTGCGTGTTTCTTCCTATTTACCCCCAAAAATTAGGCTTTTGGACTTTTGTCATGCAGCTTTATTTGGGTAATTATTTACAAAGAAATACAACAATTTTTGCTGCCTGAGAAAAATGTTATATATTTATAATAATAAAGTCAACTATTTATCTTGCTGTTATGTTGAAAGAAGTTAACAAAATTCAAACTACCCACTATCATATTGTATTTTACGTTTCATTCTTATGTCAATAATTAATCTTAATCTCCATTTGCAAGGGTAAGAGTAAAATCTTTTAGTTTGCGCAAGCAACTGAATTCAAAATATTTTGAACTCCCCAATCGTGCATGAGCAAAATTATCTCTTCCATGGGAACCTGAGCTCAAGCGCATGAGACGACAGTAAAATTTAACGGAAGCGATAAAATTACGCTTGAAATGATTTTATAAAAAACGACCTTCAAACCAAAAGTTTTGCCAAAGTTCCCAGGGTACTTGAGAAACCACACATGGTAGCACAAACGAATAAATGCAGAAACTCACAAGGACAGCACGCAGATGACTAAATTCCATTTAGAGATCAAGATATATGAACAAATGAAGTGGTAGTAGCCCCATCTCAACCCTCTGTTCGGGAAATGTAACCAGGTATGAGAAGCAAATTCCACAAGTCCTGTTAGGAAGTCGTATTTCGCCGCATTCTACAACAACATGATAATGACTCTTCCGAAACGCACTAGGGAGGCGGGCACGCATACCAAATGAGCTACTCAAAGAACGGAAGACCCACGGCTATCGTGAGGTAAGTACATTCGCGGGTGAGAAGGCGCCAAGTACTTTGAGAGACCCGATAAGAATGACACGCGTGCATGGCTAACGAATATTTGCATCGCAACGTCGGCAATCAAGGCTCGGGAGAAAGGCGACAAAAAGCCGTCCCGTCGAGGACATTTGCTCGGAGATAGTGTGGCAAAGCGAGAACACACGCACGTACTTGAAAAGGGTTTTCCTCGATTCATCTCGGCGTAATGACGGAATTTCGACGAAAATGTTACGAGTCTTGCGTGGCGGTGAGGTTATTACTGGGAAAGGAGGTTGTTGACCATGAGATGCCTGGGAAGAGCGACGCCTATTTACACAAGCACAGAGAAAGCACGGGTGACTTTCACTCTTTTATCCCCCCCCTGGAAGTACTTCGGGAGCCGTTTTAAAATTAGTCTTTTCGGCGAGTAATTAGGGGAATAAAAAGCTGTGAAATGTCTTAGTAAAAGCTTCACTAAGGCAGTTACGTGAGACTATTACTAGAGATTCTTCAAAATGCCTTAGAGAAAAGGAAATTGAAGTGTCTGCCTGTCTGTCTTTCTCTCTCTCTCCCTCTCTCTCTCTCTCTGACACACACACACACACACATATAATATATATATATATTATATATTATATTATATATATATATATACATACATACATACAGAATTAAAGCGCCCTGGTTTTCAAACTTTCTTAGGAATATTCATTTTCTAACGTGTGTCGGAGGAAATTTTAGCCCCATCGAAATGCACTTGAATTTAAGACACAAATATTGCAATTAACATTTATAATTTACAACGGATGCCTTAACGTCAAGTAATTCAAACCACGTGAATTATCATAACAAAACTAAAGTTACATCAGTTGTCACACTGGAAACAGTGCGATGTATTTGTGCCTCGAGGATTTATTCCCAGTGGAATAAATTGCAGCAACTGGGATAACAAGAAGCTAAGTCTCTTCAGTTCAATACAAACTCAGCGCGAAGGGCCGAGGGTTGGAATCTTGCCTCGGCGTGGAGATCGTTGCGTGTATTCATGTTTTTTTCGAATACACGTGTGTCTTGACATCTACTAGACAAGCACATTGCTTTAAAAATGAGAAATTATTGAAAGAACTTCATTGTGTATTAAAATTGGTGATAGCCTGATAATGAGGGAGGTATTATTCACGCGCGACTCATATAATACCTAAACGTGTGAAAAGAGGGCTAACGAAGGGCAAATGGAAGAAATGAAAAGTAGGATCTTAGAGATAACGCTAACTGTAACTCACTGTATCACTACCTATAAAGAATCTTCCTATCAGCTGCATATATTCAAATCTAATTATATTCTTCTTTCTCTAATTCAACCTCTCAAGGCCACATATCCTGCTCACACGTTATTCCCAGAATCGTCAGGTGTTCCAACGACGCAACGAGATACAGGCAGGCTACACCTTATCTTAATCCGCTGCGCGCTGTCGATTATGAAATACATCCATCCTCAACTTACAAGAGAGCCCGACGAATTAAAACTTCGAGACACGAGCGCGGCCATCGTTTCAATAAAAATCATATGACAACGGTGGCAAATATTGTTGCAGAAAGGTGTGAACCCAAATCACTCACTACCCAAGCAGTCGATTCACTTTGTCTAATTACACATCCCAAGGGTGACAAAGGAGAAAAAGAAGAGGAGGAATAAGATAAGAAGAAGCAGAAGATGAAGACAAGTATCACGAAGAAGACGGGAAAAAACGGAGGAAGAGGAAGACGACGAAGGGGAAGGAGTTGTTAATGATTCCCCAAACTTCTGTAGTCCTTAATAGAAAAAAGTGAATGTTAGATCATAAAATACTATGTGATTTTCTGCTTATTTATGGAGAATTTTCTGCAGCTAATTGTAAAAAGATCTAACTTGAAAAACCTGACTGTGCTTGGAAGAGCGAATCATCGACTTGTTCTTCTTCTCCATATAGAAACATTGCCCCCACGAGTAGCTAGCGAGTCCTTATCGTGTATTTTCCTCCCGCACCCCATGGCCATTCTTCGGAACCTGTTGTAGAACCGCGTAACTTTAGCACATCGACACGTGCTCCCATGGCCTGTTTGCCCGACGGCGGTGCACGAAAGAGCATCGAAATTCCCTTTCCCTCCCCCTTTTATTCCTCTCGATCATTCCCCTTTCCCCTCGCTTGCTTGCCTCCATTGGAGCTATGCGTTCGCCGCCGCCGCCGCCACCGCCACCGCCGCCGTCGCAGCACGATTATGCAAACGACACGTCGCGATAACATCTGGGCGCGAGCCGACGCCGCGCTGGTGGCGATGGAGGCGGTGGCAGTGGCGGAGACGAAGTAAGCGGGCCTGGTGGCGAAGGTGATGCTGGCGAAATACAGTGGTGAGAAGGAAGAAGAGGTGTTACAGATAGAGGGAGAGAGAGTGAAATGAGGAGATGGAGGAGAAGAAGGTGAAGAAGATGTAGACATTTAGGTGGAGGAGAAGGAAGTTTAGGCGCAGGAGCGGGAGAAGGTTTAGGTGAAGGAGGTTGAGAAGGAGGTTTAGGCGGAGAAAGATGTTTCGGAGGAGTATGTTTGATTGGAAGAGCACTAGGTTTATGTGGAGGAGGAGGAGGTTTAAGTGGAGGAAGAGGAGAAGGAAGTTTAGGAGTAGGAGGAGGTTTAGATGAAGGATGATGAGGATGAGAAGTAGGTTTAGGTGGAGGAGGAGGTTAATGTGGAGGAGGATGTTCGGTGGAAGAAGAGAAGGAAGTTTAGATGCAGGAGGAGGAGGATGAGAAAAAGGTTTAAGTGGAGAAAGATGTTAAGGAGGAGTAGGATTACGTGGAGGTGGAGGTTTAGAAGGAGAAAGAGGAGAAGGAAGTTTAAGTGCAGGAGGAGGCAGTTTAGGTGGAAGAAGATGTGAAGGATTAAGTGGAGAAAGATGTTTAGGAGGAGGTCAGTTAGGTGAAAGAGGATGATTAGGAGGTTTAAGTGGAGAAATATGTTTCAGAGGACTAGGTTTAGGTGGAGGAAGGCAAGAAGGAAGTTTCAGTGAAGGAGGAGGAGGGTTAGGTGGGGAAGGGCATTTAGGTGGAAAAGGAGAAGGACATGGAGATAGTGGAGGTGATTGTGGCTTTAGGTGTGGCACGCTGTGCCTCGAGTACTGCCTCTGGCTTGCTTTCACGCTGTGGCTGCAGTAGCGGGGATGGTGATGGCGAGGGTAGTGGGGTTGGAGGTCGTTGCCACGGGCGGGGGGCGGCGATGGCCAAACTCGTACGAGCGGTCATTACGCTAACGAAACTCTCAGTGACAACGGAGGAGACGGCAGCAGTGGTGGTAATGGTGACAGGGTGGCTGAGGAGGCTGCTGTCGCCCAAGGAATGAGGCGACGGAGGCGGTGACAACAGAGGAAGCCTCGGACGTGGTGTTGGCGATGGTGGAGGTGGTTTAGCGTTAGCGACGATGGAGACAGTTAAATTAGTGCCTAGTAGGCGCCAGCCCCGCCCCTCTCGCTCTACATCCTACTCGCCACACGCTCGGCTCGCCGTGAATCTGTTTCTCGAGGTGCTTTGCAACCCACACGTTTTAAATGTTAAATAGAGATACTTATTAGATTTAATATCACAATAATAGTGAATCATAATATTATTTATAATAAGTTTAAATAACGTGTGATAAACCATTCAACGCCATTTACCGGTGATTAATAAACAATTTTTTATTATTATTTCCGTGTAGCATTGTCTGCCATTATTGTGAGATGGGAAGACCATCTTCGGTGAATATAGAGAGTCCATGTTTGGAATCGATAAACGTGGACAATTAGTTCAGGTGTAATTTATTTCGAACTACCGTAAAAAACTTGGGACAAGTGCTGTATATTTTGTAATAAAGTAATAAATCATTCTAGTAATAATAATATTAATATGCATCATATGTGAACTATCTACAAAACTATTCTGGACATCCCTATTAAGAAATTTCTTTACATTTGCACTTCCGATGTATTTGGTTACATGTCAATGCAGTGCACACTACGAATATTCAATAAGACAACAATTTAGTAAGTTGTTTGAAATAAAAGTTTAAATTTTTTTTGTGTTCTTGAAAGACTAGAAAATAAATTATTTTCTGTTACCAAGAATAATGAAACAAATGATGATTTCATAGCTGAAAGGGCAAAAAAGACATTTGTACATGCATGCAGACCGTAGGAGGATGAGCTGACTGTTCATTATAAAAGGAGCAGTATCTCCTGCGCCATGACAGGCCTTGACAGAACAACCGCGGTTGGCCGCGTCGAGCTTCCTGCTTGTGCGGGCGTACGAGTCTCCAGGCACCCGGAGGCGATGGACGTAGATGGAAGAGGCGGGGGTTAGCAACGAGGCGGCAAAAGCATAAACAGACAAAAAGACGTCCGACGAAAGAGAGGGAACTTTATAAGGAGCAAGGGGTTAGCTCATCTGGCAGGATTGTCGACAGACGAGGTACTTGAGAATCTGGCAGTGGAGTGATGAGAGTAAAGGATAGGCACAAGAGAAACTGAGATGATGTAAAGAAAGAAGAACGTCATTAAAATTATTATAAATAACGGACAAAATACGTCAAGATCTGAAGAGATAAGACAAAATAAGAAAAGTTTAGCAGAGAAATATGTTGAAGATTTTAAAAAATGCGGAAATATAAAGATGTCGGTGTTCATACACAGATGGTTATGAAATAAATTAAATCGGGCTGTGTACGAAAAGATGTTTTCTTTCCGTTTTTAGACGAGATAATTTTGTGGCTTTGCTAACAATTTGCCTGCGATAGGAGCTCTGAAAATATCTAGAGTACTAATTTCAAATTTATGCATAAATTAACGGCAAACTAAGCTGCATTCGAGGTATCAGTTGATTCTTTAAACACCAGCAAAGTTTGGAAAATACGAAAGGAATAGTGTTTTCTAAAAGTTATCATTCTGATGGTTATATTTAATTTATTACAAATTCAATTTAATTTCTCGAATTCACTGACTTGCAGTTTTCTGCATTCGCGTATACTGTTCGCCTTAGAACTCTGTGAAGGGCAAGGAAACATTCTGGCCGTGGGCAGGGATGATCATCAGGATTCTGGTGATGTAAAAATTCTTTGAAAATGGCCTATATAATGACTTTAATATTAGGAAAAAAGTATCTACTTTGTCAAAAAATATGAAAAAATTGTATAAAAATGTTTATTCAATGAATTTTACATTTCTTATTCAAAATAATTTACATAAAATTATATTTAATATAAACTCTTTATTATCAGGGGAAATGTAATTAGCTCCAATCTTCCAACCGTCAGTTTTGAAAGGTCATGAATGTTACCGAAAATGCGTATAATATTCGGAGTTTAAAAAACCGAGATCACTGCAGTAGTGAATTTCGTCATGAACTGATGACAATTAAAACTTTTAGAGTGTCATTGTAAATGAATAAAAACATCCAGTATCGAAAAAACACGAAAAGAAAACAAAATGCGTAAAAATGACTGCATAGACACAAAATATGACATAAAAATTGAAACATGGCCCAAAATGCCAAAATATGACCCAATAACTATACATTTCATCATGTATATGTCATGATAAACATTTACGTATGTTATGATAAACATTTACGTTACAAGTTAGCTACGTCTAGAGTGCATTAATGAAAAGATGACATGTCATATGAATCCGTGCCCTGGTGATCACAGTGACGGCGTGGACTAACGTCACCGGTGTGATCGTCCGGCTTTGACATCAACGGTTGGAGTTTTCTATTGGCGGAGGGAAGTTTGTCTAAAACATGGAATTTGTTAAATCAATTGCCGGCAAAAAGTTAAAGAGATATGTAAACTCCTATTACACACGGGGCGCGTCGTCAAACAGAAAATTGCTACACATACTTTGTAATACACGAGAAAAGTGTCTCTTCAGATGAGGCCTAACTATTTAACACAATCGTTTTCCTTTTGAAAACCCTTCATATTGGATATTTCAAAACCCTAGAATAGTTAACAATTGATTTTTAAATCCGTAAAAAAATTCAGAAATGAGTACAAAATTCTGTAGGTTCATTGAAGACAATTAATGTAAGTAAAGGAAAGATTAGCTACATTATTTTTAAACATCACTCAATATTGTGATTGTCATTATCACTGATTATCATTGTCTCAATTTGTGATTGTCACTTAATAAACAATCACAAATAACTTTTCTTTTCAAAAATTTTTTTAATAATCTAAGATTCATTACATTACAATCGTTGAATTCTTTCACTTTATGGAAATCCTTCCATTGTTTCCGGTTGTTTGGATTATGTTTTAATATGTGTAAGCACATATTTATTACAGATCCTACCAGCAAATAACTGAAAAACTATTTCTAAAAAAAGTAATGGTTTATAGTATAAGTAATAAACGTATCTATAATTTCTCGCAGTTTCTAACATTTTTAATAATGACGAATTTCTTTGACGATGAATACGACGAATAGTACGTTACTGGTTGTTTATCTTGCTGTGTACATTTCTTCATTTATTTCCATTAAATTTTTCATTAAAAAATCCTCTACAAAGCTCGCGAGTGCTCCGTTGCGATGTTTTACGTGTAGCACTCATGTGGTATTATCAGACTATCATAATGCTTGTTGCTATTGCGTATTGGATGCTTCTTTTTTGTTCATCCTAACATGTGGGTTACTGTGCTGAACATGTTGAATATGATTTCAAGTGCTCTTAAAAGACTCGAGCAAGGAACTTGTGAAAGAGGAGTTGCGGCGAATGTCGAGGGCAAGGACTCGTGGGGGCCGTGCGGATCGGCGTACGCACCGGCGGCTGTGACGTCACCGGTTGGGGCCTTGGCGCGGCGCTACGCGGGGCCGCGGAGCCTCAAACCGGCTCCTCGTCGCCCGCGCCCGCCCACCATCCATCCAGCCCACCCGCCCGCCGCGAGTTCCCGTTCCTCTAGGCGCCGCCCGCTATCCCACCTCTAAGGGACCGCACCTGGCC
>BOPP01000007.1:4188995-4201083 GCA_017312745.1 Gryllus bimaculatus | reverse complement strand
CAACAAGCCGCATCGGGCTCGATCCGTTTGCAACGCATCTGACATTAACGTCCAGCACCGGCTCGCGTTACCGACCCATTGCCTCCCGTAGTCCAACATCGCGTACACCATGCGCCGTACGCCGCTCGCCCTCTCGCTTCCTCGCCCGCCGCTCATTAAATCCACCAGATACGTCAAGCAACCGCCCTGCCGTCGTTCGCACCAGTCTCAAACCGTCACACCAGTGCCGCACGTCCGCAAGTGTCCCATAGAACCGCTAATACCACTCACAGCACGCTCACTCGAAGGCTCCACTTCCGCCGTCGCTCTCGCGCATCTTCTGACCGCTGCGTCACGCTTCATACTTTCCGTTTGGATACAGTCCGAGTGCCACGCACGGCCGTCCCCCCCATTGCACGCCTTCCAGCTCGCCCGGCATGCCTGCTTCACCCTTCTGCCGCCGTCCAAGCCCCGTCGACTGGAATGAATGGAGCGCGCGCTCTCGTGCGATTAGACTGGCGCTTGGGCGAGCGAGAGGTTCCAGGCACCCACTGCTGCGATGCGAGTGCGGAACCCACTTAGGGCGTTGTTGGTCATTTGTAGACATTGTTGGAACTGGTCAATGTAAGCCGACTTTGTTCGACATATTTATTTATTACCGCCTTTGGGCAAGAAAGGAATGACTTTTACCTGTAGTGTAAAATGGAAGTGGTTATCTCGAGTTCTTCCTCTTACCCCTGCGGCTCCTCTTATAATTCACATCATTTCTTTATGATCTCCGTCCAAGAAATTTTTAAGAGCCGAATTTATAATCGACACAAAATCGTAAATTGAAAAAGAAAATTTGTTGAATGTCTCTCTTCTTGGACGGTTTGAACTCTACTGCCAGGAAAGTAATTATTTGTCCTCCCAAGTTCACAATTAATCCGTATTTACATACATCATGTTGATTTACACTCTGAAATGTACAAATTAATGTAAAGGAAATTGGAACTGAAATGAGAACAGACTTTACACAATCAGAATGAATGAATTCTTCGGTCGAAATCGAAATTGTTTCATTGGTTTTGCATTTTTCCCCAGTTCCTGGGTATCTTTCCAAACAGCAAACAACTCTCATATGGCAGGACACTTGATTGTTTTCTTTTAATTTTTTCGCACATTGGATGTTAGTAATAGAGATATATTGATGTAACGTAATGATCACCCCCACAAGAAGAAAAATCTTGATCTAAATAATACAGTATTTCCGTAACCAGATATCTCCCGAGCGGATCCCGGCATGTGTCTCCCGGCATGTGTGGTAGTATAGTGCATGCTAGTGTAAGAATGTGTAAGGAGTGAGTATAGGGCAAGGAAGAGGAAGGCAAGATCGCGCGCGGTCCGTGGCCCGTTTGTTAGGGTACTGTTGTGGCATTCGCCTGGTGTTGACCGGAGAAACCACGGAAAACTACGGATCAGAGCAGCCGGCCTCCCGAATTCTCCTCCAGACAGACTGAATTCGACCTAACTCACAAGCCACTGTTTGGACTCGAACCTAGGATCTCCCGGTCAGAGGCACTGCAGTGAAAATGTCTTGATAAGGAGTGTATCGTCGTATTATAACTTGATTCATTTCGACAATGCATGATTTGCTATCGAAACTTAACGTATCTTCTCAACATTCAAATGAAGCAAAACGTTACTGAGCATGTTGAGTATGCGCAGTCTTTGCGTCCCAACCGCATTTGCCTTCGAAGAGAACAATGACGGCGAAACTTGCGTGACTGCACCGATGAGGCCTGGTGGGAACTGCTCGAAGTGAGGCACGAAACACAAACCCGACTGAGAATCCAGAAGGCTGAGAGCTGTGGTTTATCGTAAGCCTTAACGGCGCATGGAAAATGATGTCCTGAATTTTACAGTTAGAAGCAAAAAGATGAATATAGAGGAAGTCGAATAAGTGGTGTTTGAGATTTTTTTGTCATATGGTAGGTAGTTCAGTGACGTTTTAACCTCGTATCTTTGAAATACGTGTTTGGGCGCATATTTTGGTGTGTGTTGATCCAGCATGTTCAAAATAAAGGATCGTCTAATGGGAGTCAATTCCCAAAGATGAGTATTTATTAGTAATTCGAGTTTCTTAAAATGAATTGAACAGAATTTTATTTACTAAACGTCACGGATCGAATATAATGAGTGGAAAAACAAGGACTTAATTTACTTTCTCGTTCTTGACGTCTTTTGCTCTGATGTTTTACTACTATTTGCTCTGATGTTTTACTTGAGATTAATTGAGGTGTTCAAGATTTATTTGTTTTGAGTGACGTTTTCATACGTCTTTGTAACTAATTGCCAGTGCGCAGAAAAACTGAAATAAAACTATGTAAGCTCTGACCATCTGACGGATGTTCATGATTTTGGTAGATACTAGGAGCTACTAAAAATGAATCAGTTCTAATTGTGACTAAAAATGTGAATATTTGATTGTGTTAATTCACCTATTCTCATATTGCCACTAGCGACTGAATTATTTTATTTAGTGCGTCACTGGTTATGACCCGGTTAGTCATGTGACAACAAGGCTCCTAGAAAGAGATTACCCGCTATTGAAGATTTGATATTCACGTGTTGCGTTACAGAGCGGCAAGTGTTTTGATATCCTTGGTATGTAAAGAGTTGCGTATCCGTTACATGGTATCGCAAATTTTGTGGTTACTATTTTGTTAAAATATTTAATTTATTGTATTGTTATATGAGAGTTTTATTATTTGTACTTGACAAGAGTGCGTGCTACGATTTGAAATAAAATGTGTGATTTTGTTAAGCAACAGTTTTTCTACTGCAAATCGTAATCACTTAGATTCATAAGTGCTAGTATTCACGTAGTTTAACAAGCTAAATACAAGAAAGGTGAGTTTACTCACCAACACTTCGCAGCTAATAGTTGTATTGATACTCACCTGCAAGAAAACAAAAACAAAATTATTAGAATTGATTAGTCACACAAATAGGGGCAATAAACTAACACTATTTATTTTTAGAAGGAAGAAGCTAATAAATATCTAGTACAATCAAGATTTGTTGCCGAAAGCGACAGGAACACAGCTTGTACAAACAACTTAATAGTACGTCATGACTACTTGTGTTTTGATACTTGATTTGGTTTCATTCGAGTGTGAATATCTTTTTATTTATTGATGATAGTATTCGCACAAGCGTGCATATCCCTTACATTTAACATTAACTGAAGTGAAATGTTGAAGGTACTCTGTCAAATATAATTGTGTATTCAGGGAGTTATTGGCGTCTGTAATATTGGTAATTAGAACCACTTTACATTTATTTCTCACAAAAGAAGCTGAGTTCAATGAAAACAACAGAGTAATGTAATGGATTTACTAACTTTACGCAACCCAAGTAAGTATATACACCGTGTAGATGTGAAAAAAGGAGTCGGAAAACTTAGCAAAAGGAGGCCTGAGAAATACGTGTTGTAGGCTAGGGAAAAGAGATACAACGTAGTCGACGTTGTATTATGGAGATTCTGACACACTCAAGAAACCAATTGTAGAACTTTTAGTTAATTTGTAACTTTAAGCAGTAATGAAGTAGTAAAAAATAATTGCAAGAATTTTAATACTGTTGTTGTTTAAGGTAATAGTTGTTTTGTAATAAACTAGTAGTAGTGTAATCAAAAGTACTAGTGATGACTTAGATTAACCAGATTGGAGGGAACGGAAGAAACCAAAAGAGATTTTTGTGGAATTGCAACGGTTTCCTGTGGTTACGAAGGTTGGCAGACACGATCAGATTACATTGTATTCAATACATCAATCAATTTCAGATAACGGATTAACTTCGGATGATACAAAAATTCAGTTTTCAATTTTGATTTCGGTTTTTAATAACCAAACGTTTCGTTTTGAAAATGTTCTCCCAATCTTTTTATTATATAAAAAGTTTTTTTTTAAATTAGTCCAAGATATGATTCATCATTTGTCGGCTCTTATGACACACAATGTGCCCCAATAGGATTTTCGAACTCTTGTTATTTATTTATTTATGAGTCGAAGTTATTATCGTTATACAACTAAATATGGTTAATTTGTGGTTACAGATATGGAACCTAATTAATGGTACGACACGGTGTGGTGTTTACGACATTGACATCATTATAGAAATAAATATTAGACGTGGGTTATTGAAATATATATTTCTATAATCCAGTGTAAATTCAATTTTTAAAAAATGATCAATTATTGCCAACTACATATTTGTTTTCCAGTTTATATGTGTATCTGGCTTCCAGTAACATATTTTAAAGCAAACTTACGACTTCTTTCTAATTTTAGTGTTGAACCTTCTTCACGGTTTTAGTTAAGGTTTCTGTTTCGGTTTTATACGTTCGTCGTTCGTGTAGAGGTAGCGTCGTACAGTTCGAGCGTGCCAGTGAGTGAAAGGTTGTGCGTTCGACTCTGAAAATGTGCAAGAAATTGACTGGAAGTGTATCGTTGCGTATACGGCGCCTGTCGGAACATTAGTTTACATTTTTTCCCTGATAGCTTCCAGGTGCAATTTTGTAGCTGCACCATCGAACACGGGTCTGAATGTGCCCACGCTCGATTATGAGCCGCGCGTGTTTTTTCCTAATCATTATCATCATTTCATCTTTTCCCCTTAGGACTGCGATATCATGAGGTATTAAGTTGCAGCGGCGGCCACTGTGTAACGGTTAGCGTTTCGGACTGTTATACCCACGTTGGCGGGTTCAAACCGCGCGTTCGAAGCCGTTGATTTTTAAGAGCGAAAAAATCCTTCGTTCGGAGGAAAGTAAAGCCGGCTGTCCCATGTTTGTAGATTTACTTGCATGTAAAAGATCCTCCTGAATGACGCCTCTGAGCTAAAAGCAAAACGCCTGTTTCGTCGCCCAAGAAATACCTCCTTTCTCCGCTAGTATGTGACATGAGCGTAGCAAAATTTGCGTGGTCAGACGGAAGAGCGGGGAAGAAACTTGATGACTCGATTCTCGCCTCGTAATATAAGGCATCGATTCAATTCACCCCACGCCTGTCTTAACCGCCATACCTACGTGGCGACGGGGAGGCCTTTTGCCGAACTTAACAACTGCGGTCAGGCCAACTCTAGGAGAGGAAATTGTAACGTAGCTTCCGCGGGCTCGAATCAGCCATGAATTCTCGCTGTCCGGAGAAGACGCGCGTCGTTGGCTGGGGTTGCGACGTTTCGCCGAATTTCGCAGGCTTACTGGCAGGGTAGTGACGGGTTGGTCCACTTCATGGGTTGCCTGCGAAAGTCGGCGAAACGTCGGCAACCCCAGCCAACGACGGCGGCGTCTCCCGGACAGCGCGAGAATTCAGACGGAAATTGATTGATGTATTGTTGTGATTCGGATGCATCAACCTGCGGGCGAATCACAAATCACACCGTCATTAGCAATAAGTGTAGTGTATGTGTTTTTTCCTCGTGAGGTGGCGGTATTCTTGTCCGTCGAAGCGAGATCGGGTGCGACCTTCCTGTGGCTGCGCGCGTTTTCTACGCAAGGTTATCTCCACCAGCGGGGCACCGTCCTGCCGAGACAAGTCTAGCACTCGGTGGGTCCTCCCGGCATATGTGATGTGTAGTTTAGTGCATTTAAGTATGTGTGTTGTGAAAGTTGGGAGGTGAGGATAGCGAAAGAAAGGAAGAAAGGATGCTCGTGTGGTCTATGCCACTCGTAAGGATACTGCTCTGGCATTAACCTGGTATTCTTGTCGTAGAAACGACGAAAAAAAAACTACCTTCAGAGAGCGCAACGCAAGAAATTCTCCTCCAGTCAGCGAGGAAAGACAACAGAACAGGTTCGTACATGAAGGGGCGACGGCTGCGCGTGGCTGACGGGAATGTCGGACCGTCAGAAAAACGCGCGTAGCTAGGGCAGCGTTCCCCTTTCTCTCGCTGTCTCTGTGGCTCCCAGCAGAGCCTCGTAATTCGGCGCAACAGCCGGCGACGCGACTCTCCTCACGGCGCGGCGAGGCGCTCGGGGCGAAGCGGGACGGGTGAGGACGGGGGTGGGGGCTGGGGGTGAGGAGCGCGAGGCCAGCTGGGGCAAGCGATGCCGCGCGTGTCGTTCCGCTCGTCCACGCTTTCCCGGGCGTCTGCTGCGAGCGGGGGGTGCTGGAAACGCACGTTTCCGTGGGTGAGACGCGGCCGGGAATAAATGGGCGGGGGGCAGTGGTTCTGTCAATGGCTCTCGCTGGCGGTTGGTGAATGGGAGTGGCATTTCAGATCTTTTGAAAATTGAGTTGTGGGGTTTAAGGGAAGAACGGTCACCGGTTCGCTGGGGCGGGTCAATTGTTAACTAATAATGGATATTTTCTTCCTATGAAAATGGTACGCTCGATTACAGACTAGCAAGATGTCAGCATACAACTCACTACTGTCATTGACGATGTTGTTTTTATTATTTTTATTTTTAGCGTATTTGTTTATAATTAATTTTAATGTATTTTATAATGTTTCAGAGATTTTGCTAATAAGTTAATGTGAGTAGAGATCTTTTCCCTTCACCTTGAACGGTATTTTGTCCATCGCCAATGTCTAAATTAGACATTTTGTTATTTTTCTTGTAAAATAATATAGTACATTTTTAAGTACGTTTTAGGAAAGATTCTAACTTCACGTACTATTCGATTTATCTATCACGGGTTAGAGGTTTTTAACTTGTATATGGAAGGCTTTTTCATCTTGGGGGTATCATGTAATCAACAAACGCGGGAAACAACGATTCCTTCAAAAATATACATCATATTTTCATAATTGCCCTGAAGTCTAACATCATGCTTAATCGCAACTCTGCTTAAGCCGTTAAAAATAATAAAACTACTCAGAAAATAGTGAAAGCATTTATTAAGCTCCCTTGAGGAAACGATTAGTCGATACTCATTTTTTGTACATTATATCAAGATAACAGGCAGAGGTTTGAGTTCTAAATTCTTAGGCGATGCAGTGCTATGTCCTTATTTTGTGGATACTCGTAAAACATGACCTAGTTCCAAAATTACAGACGTTCAGTTTTTGGCAAACATCTTCAAAACACGTTATTTGAGATCTACCCAAGGAATCTTCTCTTTTGATCATCGAATGATGATCACAATATCCATCACCATCACTACCATTGTCACTTCATGCTATTTTCACTCTCAACAGCGGTCGCAGTGATGCTCCGTCATTCAGTCACGTTTATTACTACTTATTTTTACTGTCGCTGATTATCATTGCGTCATCACCATCTCCATCACTATTATCACTCAATGATATTATCCCTCTCGACATCGGTGGCACGGTCTTCGTCATTACCACCCACCTTCATTGGCAGGGGAATAAAAGTCTAATCGACGCCGAGTTACTCATTATTTCTGATACTGTCATTGTCAGTACGTCATCACCATCACCGTCCCCGACGTCACCGCCCAGTGGCAGCGCCTTCTCTCCCGCGGTGGCGGCGCCGCGTCGCCGCAGACAAATTGTGGGAACGGCGGCGGCGGGGGCGGGGGCTGGGAGCGCCGTGGCTTCGTTTCCTATTCGCCTGCCCCACCCCGCTCTCCCACCGGCCGCGCTTCCCAGTGGGCTCGGGTTCACGACCAACGCGCGCCGCCCCCGCTACTTTTCCTTTCCGCCACCGGCCTGCGTTCCCTTTGCGAGAGGCGGCGGCTGCGGGGAGGGAGGGGCCGTGGCTATGTAGATATTACTATAAGAAGGGACCTCCTCTCCCTCTGCGTCGTGATTTAGAGAGATTACTATAAGAAGGGACCCACTCCCTGGTTGGGACGTGATTTAGATATATTACTATAAGAAGGGACCTCCTCGCCTCTGAGACGTGATTTAGAGAGATTACTATAAGAAGGGACCCACTCCTTGTTGGGACGTGATTTAGATATATTACTATAAGAAGGGACCTCATCCCCCTCTGGCACGTGATATAGATATATTACTATAAGAAGGGACCTCCTCTCCCTCTGCGTCGTGATTTAGAGAGATTACTATAAGAAGGGACCCACTCTCTGGTTTGGACGTGATTTAGATATATTACTATAAGAAGGGACCTCCTCCCCCTCTGGGACGTGATTTAGATATATTACTATAAGAAGGGACCTCCTCCTCTCTGGGACGTGATTTAGAGAGATTATTATAAGAAGGGACCCACTGCCTGGTTGGGACGTGATGTATAGAGATTACTATAAGAAGGGACCTCCCGCCTCTGAAACGTGATTTAAAGAGAATTTTGTTTAAATTTTTTTTATTACTTGTGATAACTATAGAATCACACAAATTTATAAAATGCCTGGGAGAATTAGAGAAAGTGATGTACATCGAGAGCACAGATTTGCTACCTATTCAGTAGTACTAATTCGTTTGATCCCGTCTGTTTTCTTGTTTCTTTTGTCTTCTTAGACCATGTGCTAACTTAACATTCTACATCTTCGTGTTTCCCAGTTTATGTTACTGCAAGTCGTATTGATTTTGTGAATTGTCCGTTTTTCTGTAGCGTCATATCGGTGAAGCTGTTCTTTGTGTGTCAAGTTCAGAGTCTACCATTCTCCTGCTATTTGTCTGATAACACACTTTCGAGTCCGAGGATTGTCTGAGGATTATTTGCAAGTTGTCTACATGTATGCAAACCATCACTTGACCATCTCGTGTATTTATGTCTTATTCTTCGAGTTTTCTGCCTGCTTACAAGGCTCAAACTACCAAATTGCATTCACTTCTTTATATAAGCCTGTTTGTCAGTTTGTTTCTTTGTATATCCCGATCTTTCTCGTCGGCGCGTTCCCTAGGTTAAGAAATAAGTTACAAGGCGAATACGTCTCGGTGATAAACCTTCAAGGAACCGGCCCGGCGAAGCCCGTTGCGGGAAGGTAAGCTCTTGCTCCCGCTCCAAGCCATCCATCATTCGGAGCGCGAGAAGGAAGCGAGCACTGAAATATTTACGCGGAAAGGAAAAGTGGAAGCAGCGGCTACTGGGTGAAGCGGAGCTGGGAGGCGCCTGAACAATGTCAGTGAAAATGGTTCGCGAGAAACACGTAACCGAAACAGAATATGCATTATCAACGACTGGAGTTGAGAATGTAATACACAATATGTTAAGGTTTTCCACATTCCCCATAAAGAGAGGTTCCCCAAGGTTCTTAAAAACTATATTTTTTTGTATTTATTCACAGTATCATGTGTACAAATTTATATTTTCCTATTTTTTTCACATACATCAACGGCTTATAAATCTGCTCATAATGTCGACATCTATATAAGTAACTGTTTAATATTCTTTGTCCATTTCTTACTCGAACTACAAATTTTCGTTCCAAAATTATTGTAAGATATTAGCTTTCTTTTATAAAACACTTTTACTTTTATTTTATTTGTTAAATACATACAATTTGTTTTATTTAACAACAGTTTAATATAATTTTGTGTTTTCTACAAGTTACTGAAAGTTACTTCAGTAAGATTACATTCTTTGAAAAATACTGAACGATAGACAGAAAAAATATTTTGTAGTCCTTATAGCCAAACACCAATAGTAATAATAATAATAATAATAATAATAATAATAATAATAATAATAATAATAATAATAACATGAATGTAAGTGCACTCCAAATTACGTATATTCATTCTCCCTAGTGAAACGATATACGAAAAACCTGCTCATGTAAGAGGGTTAGATATTTCAGAAATGTACAGTACATCTAAATACTTCTCTAAACTAACTACAAGCAGCCGGAAACCCACTTTCAAGAATCTTTCAAGTTGAACCGAAAAGGATAGCAAAATTATTCTTATCAAATGTCGCCCAAAACGTCGTTCGCAAAAACAGTATCAAAAAGTAGGTCTGACAAACTACGAAGACGAGGGAAGGATATGAAAATAATGCGAGTAAAGATATCAAATGGAGTGTGTGTGAGAGGGAGAGAGAGAGATGCAGATGAAAAAAGAAATAGGCGGATAATGCGTTAAAAATGTTCAAAGCAAGAATCACCCCATCACAACCCAAACACTTAGCTGGCTTTGAGGGGTGAAGATTAAAGCTGTCCTCTCCAAAAAGATGCATAATGCTGTTTGATCAATCAAGCTACATAGTTTCTTGGCGACATTGTTATTGTTGCGAATGTTAAATGAGCTTTCCACTTACTGCCCAAATGAGTACAGTTCATTATGACACGAGTGTTAAAAGTGACATTTTATTTTGCGAGTGGGAAAGGTTGCGTCACTAGGCTGCCAGGCCGAGTGGCGCAATTCTATGAGCAAAATAAAATCACTATTACCACTTATACACTATTTTTTAGACAGTCTTACTGACTTTCATTTTATCCTTATTCAAATATGCAAATCACTAATGAATTCAACCACATTATGCTCAATAGTAGCTGATGTGGTGAGACAAAAGTTTTTTTTTTTCTTCGTTGCATACACAGATTTAACTGAACACTTGAGCATCGTTTCACTTTTAGTACAAGTGTTAACATTTAACATTTAGCACACAATGCATGCCCTGACAAAACCGGTTTTACTAGTGGCTGACTAAAAGATAAATTATGTTAGGTTGAAGTCTATGATATAACTGTGTCGAAGTGTCGTCAAATGTTGCACTGGTAGGTCTTTTAGTGTTTAATGCTTTTATAATTCTCCCAGAAGAAAATCTTAATACGGCACACCCACATCCCACCAATCAAGGTACACAACCTCTGAAGATTCTTCAGCAAACCCAAAGCTGTGTAATACATGTGGGCAGAAAGTTTGGCTTGGTCAGAAAACAGCTTCTCCTACACGCCAACTCCTTCTGCTAGTGATCAATCACTCAGCGAGGGAAAGGAAACTCTCCGAGCTGTAGTGGCTTCTGTGAGGACGAAACGATGCGAAACACACGCCAAGATGTAAAGATTGCTTTGTCACATAGAAAAATATCAGCCAAGTGTTTTGTGAAATCATTCAGGATTCTAAAAACAAAGTGATTTATAAACAGTGTATGTTCTCAGGCGAGAGTTTTTCTTGTACCTTGCAATGTACAAAAGGGAAATATTTTGCGTGTAGAATTTTAAACGAAAGCAGCACTTTGGCTTTAAAGTTGCTGTTCCTTTAAAAGAGGCCTATTTGAATCCTCTGCCGCCGGAAAAGGTTATGGATCTGTTGGAAATTATTCACTGAATTTAATTTTTAATCCGTGAACTAACGCATGTTTTACTTAACCATTCTAATTCGAAAATCAATTAAACGTTGTACGTATTTATAGATACGTTAATTGACCACCACGGGTGTGTTAGAGAACCATGTGCGTAGAGTACCAGTGGTTAATACGACTTCCAAAGAAGCATGTATCTCAAGTAGAATATGTACCAGCAAAGGAGGTAGCAGTTCCAGAGACAAAAGATATGAAATAGATTAGTGATGTCGCAAACAAGTAAGATAAATGCGAGGTAAATAAACGGGCAATCTGTAAGACACTCATTGAGACGACAGATATTGCCCGAGATGCAATCGCACAGACATGCACTCAAGTATTTAATTAGACAGAGGTCAGTGATACGAAGAGACTGACAAACGTTCAATAACACAAACAAACTATTCAGCGAGCAAAGACAAAGAACCGAACATACAAGCAAACTAACAGAGATAGAAACTAATAGAGAAGCAAGGGAATAGACAGGCACTCAAATGAATTGGCAAACGAACAGTCAGGCGAAAGCAACGTGGACAAATGTGGAAGGGTGGTCAGTGGAAATGATGAAGACGCGGGGGAACGACGTGAGGAGATGTACTGGCTTTAGGTATGGTTTTTGGAGATGTGGGAAGCCGATAGAAGACAGGACAGAGAGGCAGCGAGAGTGATATGACGAAAGAAGGTGGAGACGATAGAAAATAAGGTGGTGAAAGACACAAGATGGAAGTTAGCGAGAGGGAAAAGAGGTGACGTATGGAGGAGAGCCGAGACCTGCGAGGCAGCGGACGGGTCATCAGCGGGCGTGTTGGGGCGGCGGGGGGGAGTGGCCGGCGCCGGGGCGTGCAGGCGGCTGGTCGGCAAACGATGCCTGCAAACGGACGGCATTGGCGCGGGGGCGCGGGTGCGGGGCGT
>BOPP01000007.1:4158551-4188303 GCA_017312745.1 Gryllus bimaculatus | reverse complement strand
GGAGGGGAGGGGAGGGGCGCGGAGTGTGCAAGGTCGCGCGTCCACTCGCGCAGGCGCCGAGGTGTGTCACGCGCTGCCTGGGCGGCCGCCGCTGGCCACAAAGAACACGCCGCTTCAAAGCGTTCGGCTCGCCCGCATGAAAGCGAGTCTTCCTCTCTTTCAAACGGCCTGTCATTGGTTGGAGTGGACGAACATGCAGGAAGTAAAATCAAGGCAATAGGGAAATACGTGATGTTCGGGAGACGCCGCACACGTGCCAACGTTTTGGCCACCTTTCTGCGACCTTCCTCAATATAGTGTAACGTTATGATTTTGTGTAGGGTACATATTTTTGACACACAAATTCTTGTAATCTTTCTATATTCTATAATCGTGCAGATCATTCAGATTACTATTCATTGTGTGTTAAACTTCATGTTTGATTTGCAAATGATTACCACTTATTCTTTCTGGTTTTAAGTTTAATTACAAGTATAGAATTGCTATCGTCTGATTCTAAAAAAGCGCGATTATAGAGAAGATTACGGTTATAAAAATTCGTCTGTCAAAAGATATGGACCGTAACTCTTCACAGAATCATAATTAAATATGGCAGACTAAAAGGTGTTAGGGTTTCTCATGTTTTTCAGTTAATATTGAATATGCATTGAATAGTCTCTGTGAAATAAAGGACAAAGAATTTACTTTTGTCTTGTTTAGTATGAATGCTAAAAATATTCTGCATTTTTGAAGTGATAACCGAAAGGTAAATACAGTTGTCTTTGGGTAAGTGACTATAGCAGCAACAAATTTTGGTGACTTGACGGTTACCGCTGGAAAAGGGATAAATATTTCTTGTAAATGTACTGAAACAACAAGGCTCTTTGTAAAATAAGTTGTATCTCTTTACTTAATTTATTCTGAGTCATGAAGATGGAGCGACCTCTTACATATACAAAATATGCAAAATTAAGTTCAACATAAATATCAGCTAATTACTACACTTGTACTGTTCTATTTTAATAATACAATTCGAACTCAATCCCTCATACACATTATAGCGATCTTCTTATACAGCCTTCTTGCAAGGGATTCTAAAAGAAAATTGTTTTGTTCTTGCAACAAAAGATTAATCTATTTGATTGCTACTGTGAGTCATCGTTAGTTTTGCAAATCCTCTTCGTTTTGCTTCAAAGTGAGGTTTTCATGATGGCAATCAAAGAAATCGCAGAGAGATTGTCCACATTTTATGGAATCAATGATCGCAACGGCAGATTGATTTTCTTTGAAGCTCCAGAAAACTGGTTTCCAATGGTCATCCAGTCACTGCAGAGAACGCCACCTGGGTAAGAAAAGTCCACCAACAGAACGATGACATCAACTGTAACCAAGCGGCAAACTATGACATCACAACAAAATAAATATCTCGGAAACCACGAAGAAGGTCAAGTACCGACCGACGGTTGCGGGCGGTCGTCGTGTTCGCCCAAAGTGGCATCATTTTTCAAATCTTAGACAAGCGTTTTGGCTAGAATTGCGCACAATTTTTCTTCCTGGATCAGCATAACAATTCTTTTGAAACAACGTCTTGTTAGCGAAACATTGGTTAGGTGGAAATTGTGCCATTAGAATACTGCAGGCAACATCTGCGGAAATCGATACAATCATGGCGTTTTTTCTTATTAAGATTGTTCTCTTACGAATTTACTTAAATTGTCCACTTTCAAATTTTATACGGTACGTTGCTAAGTTGATTCTAAAATAAAATACATATTTAATCCACGTGGCATTAAAATATGATCATATTAACCTATTTCCTGTGAAATATGAAATTAAATGAAGCTTAACACAAATGATTACCTTCAAGGATCAAGTACGTGAATTATACTTGCAGGATCTCTTCGAGTATGACTTTTTTAGTACCCATTGTGCATTGTACTGAAGAACCACCTGATTAGGGTTTCAGAGAGTTAGATCTCCTTTACTCAAAGCCTTTCGTATTTGTGCCCCACTGTAAATTACCGGCTTATAAAAGTTGGAGAAGATGGCGTGGCAAATGCCATGTCATATGCCGTACCATTCATGTGCATATTTGCCTGAATTTTTAATGTTAAAGCCACTAATATTGGTACTCATTTTGAAACAAGCTTACATTGACCTCAGAATCGTCCTGAAGAGAACATAGCTGGATACAAAATACCCAGCTTTGAAGGTTTTCAACCTTTATCTCTCAGGTTAGCAAACGTGTTCTAACCTCTATGGTAGCATGATCCTTGCATTTTGTTTGTAAAAATATTAAAGTCCTCAAGCCCGATGGTGTCCCATTGAAGAGAGATGCCTGGTTGCGGAAAAGCGCATAAGTCAACGTGCTGCCGGGTTCTCGTCATTCTTTGGGAGAAAAACACCTCCACCTCTCGCGATAAAACATACACTACACTGCGGGACTAATGTCCTTAGTAGTTGACGCGCTCGAAATTTGCCAGCGTTTGCATGCCACCCAATGAATGTCGAAAATCTCTCACCGTCGGAACTCGTGTCTTGAGGCCTCCCGACCCTAGAACCAGCGACGTTGCGATGGTAACGGCGATGCTGTCTTTACGCAGCCCGTCGTCTTTTGCTGCGCCAACTGCACAGCGTGTTCGCCGTCAACGCAACACCGGTCCCCGTCCGCCTTCTCGTTGCGCGAGCGAGCCCCGCGCTGTGCGTGGACTCAGGCTGAAGGCGGCTTCAACGGCCGGGCGAATTTATCGCCCCTAACCACAGCCGCGCTTGCCACGGTGGATTAGCGGTCGGGGCGGGGCGGTGATGGCCCGAAGTCTTGATCTCCCCGCCGCGCGTTGTGACGGCCAATTTTAGCGAAACATCAATACATCACCAAAAGGTTTTCGATGTCATCGACAAAAACATCGATGTTTTGAATATGATGAAACGTGTCGAAGTAAAATGCCCTGGTTCTAATGTGACACATAACACCAATATAATTTTAAAGTATATTCTTCCTTAAATTTGGCTGTCATCATAATTTTCTTAACAATTTTCTATGTAGCCAAGGTGAAAAATTGTAGTTTAACGATATTAACTCGTTTAAAACAGTAAAAAGTGGTACCAACGCTTGTGAAAGTTTGCGAATAGTAAACGGCTTCTTGCCGCATGGGGATAGACCACAGTGAAAAAATAAACGTGAAAAAACGATTCTTATTGCATCTCTACAAGAGATTGCCGAAGGACGCAGATTTTTGGGGAAGCTACGACATTTTTATTCTTTTTCATACGCGTATCACTATTATCGATATGGTTTGGGAGCACTTTCCACCTCCTTTTTCAGCTGGACTCGTAACCACGGGCGCGCCGCACCCCAGCGCCACTCGCTCACAACGGGGTTCGGCGTAACTTGCGACGAGCCTTGTGACCCCTGACCTCGAGAGTTACGTCGGGAGTTGGCCAACTCCGCCTACGCAATGTCGTTGCACGGCGGTCTGTGCCTGTGGTTGCCGAATTTCGCCTGGTGAGTTAATAGTGGAACGCTCAACTCCGACAGCGTTCGTGGATATTTTATTCATGAAATGTTTCGTCTTGAAAACCGCTTATTAAACTACTGTGTAATGAGAAGTTCTTAGGGTAGTAAATTTGTTGTGTTGTGAATCCAGGAAAATATAAATAATTTGTATATTGATTCAGAGTATCCTTGAGCTAAGCGCGTAGCGAAAAACAACGCTGACGACGTATTAAAAACTTTTATTGTTTATCACCTCCATACACTATTGATTACTCTTTCCGAATTTCCATTTAATTATTTTTATATTTTACACTGAACGTAGTGAGGTTTATGTTCATTTTTGCAATGGAGTGAATGAACGCTTTTTGTATGTGTGTTCCAGACGCGTCAATGATTGGTTGATGTTTCCAGGCACGTTAACTGCTATCTTCACTAGTCCAGTTAGTGTAGTGGATGATTTTATGCCTGGAAGTGGCGATGAGACCGGCGCCTATCTATATGTCGGCTTAAGTGGGATTTCGTCTTCCAAATACCTCCCTCCAGATAGGCACAGCCCAAGCCGAGAAAATCTGTGAGCCCCCTACTCGTCTCCCGACATGTGTAGTACATGTACATGTTAGTGAGCGTGTGTGGGCGAGGGAAGATGATAGAACCAGGAAGAGGAAAGAAAAATTGCGCGCGGACCGTGTCCCGTTTGTTACGGTACTTCCCCGACATTCACTTGGTATTCATTGGTGAAACTACAAACTACCGATCAGGTCAGTTGTTCGCTAGAATTCTCCTGCACGGCTGAATTGGACCTAGCTACGTAGCTATTACCTCAAATCCGCCAACGCAGAGACTCCAACCCGTCAGAGACGCTCCATCGGTTTGTAATTGTTCCCTGACAAGGCACGATTCCAATTCTGAAGCCCTAGGACAGTCGAAGCGGGTCGCGCACCAGTGCTGAACTCCCCAGGTCTCCCTGGAGCGCGAAGGCGTCTCCCGCTCTTTCATAACGGCGACGGCCGGCATTCAGCGCCGCGTGACAGCTCCGTAGGCAGTCGCGACAAATTGCGGCGCCACTCTGGCCCACGCCGCACCACGCCCCGCCCCGCCCCGCCCCGCTCGACCCGCTCGACCGCCATCCCTCTCCCCGCCCCGCCCCGTCTCATACGCCTTGCCTGCCCTGCCCTGCCCCGCCCCGTCCCCGACCGCTCCGACCCTCCATCCCCGCCCCTCCCCGCCCGCCATGCCAGCCCTTCGCCCGCATCCCGCCCGCGCCCGCCCCGCCCCGCCCCGCTTCCGCACGCCATCCTCACTTCACACCATTACCCACTCACATCCAGCACCACGTCGCCAGCCGAGCGCCCTTGTTCACGCGCTGTTTTCACCTGACCGGCCTGCCCTGCGATTTTCTGTCTGGCTCCTCCTTGCCCTTCTCCGAGGTGCCGCGTTACTAACCTATCCTCTCCGATTCGGCTCCATCCTACCATGCCTCTTCCTACCCCATCCTACCCCGTCCCATTCCGCTCCGCCCAGCTTCGCCCTGTTCCGATCCATCCCGGACCGACTCACCTCGCCCCACTTCCCGCATGCCGTCCTGATTTCATGCTGTTCGGCAAAGCTTGTGAGCTACGTAGCCCTACTCTCAACATTCACTTCCTACGCTCTACTCTCACCCATGCATCCCTGCTCTGCTCCGTTTGACTCCATCCTGACCCATCTGGTTTCGACCTACTCTGTCTTTACTACCAGCCCCGTCCTACAGCCCTGCCCTGTCTTTTCCCACCGGCCCCATCCTTCCCCGTTCTATTTAATATTGCCTCCTAGTCTGCTTCACCCCTCTCCGCCCAGCATCGCACCGTATTATTCCATTTTGTTACTAAGAGCTCGGTCTCGCTTCGGCTCGCCGCCCCGCCCCTCCACATCTTCACGCGTTATTAAATTCACACCCTTTGTACCATTGTAGCCCATTTTCTCTGTCCTTGCACACCGAGACATGGTGTGCCAGCATTATTCTGCATTACCTTGCCCGCCACGTTCTATCCCTTTCTGCCCTATACTGTCTCGTCCTGGTCCGTCCTACCCCGTCCTGCCCCATCCTGGCCCGTCCTACCCCATCCTACTCCGTTCTTTCCCGTTGCGCCCCGCTTCTCATCCCATTCGTACGTCGTACACTATCCAGAGTTCACATCGTCTCGCACACACGTACCTCACTCAGCGCTGTCTCCCGGGAGCACTGCCATCTCCAGTGTGGTTGTACTTCGACGGGACTAACGACCTCAATAGTTGACGCGCCCGAAATGAACACTCACAACTCACTCGTTTACTCACTCACTCACTCACTCATTCACTTACTCATTTACTCACTCACTCATTCACTTACTCATTTACTCACTCATTCATTCACTCCCTCGTTTACTTCTCACTCACCCATTCACTCACTCACTCACTGATTCACTCCCTCGTCCATCACTCACTCGCGCATTCATTCACGCATCTCTGATTCACTCCCTCGTCCATCATTCTCTCGCGCATTCACTCACCCATCACTTACTCATCCACTCACTAATTTTCTCACACTTATTCATTCACTCACTCATTAATTCACTCACTAATCAATTCACTCAGTCACTCATTAATCAATTCAATCATTCATTCACTCATTACTCACTTCCTCACTTCCTCACTGCCGTACTATTTCACTCTCTCACTCACTCACTCACTCGCTGGCTGGCTGGCTCCCCCGCAGGAGCGGTTCGCGAGGTGCGCGTGCGCTGAGTGGCCATCCGGAGGAACCGGTCGAGGCTTCGACGCGGCGCCTGCGGAACCTTGGCCGGAGCCTCCCACGCGCCGTGCCTCCACCACCGCCACCGCCTCGCGTGTCTGCGTGCGCGCGTGCGTGCGTGCGTGTGTGCGTGCCGTGCGAGGCCGCACGCCGCCGCGAGGCAGGGCGTCGCGGCGCCCATCGACGCCGCCGCCGCAAACGCCTTGTGGATGACCGCGTCGTCGTATGAGAGACGTGGATGTGGAGTCGCGAGGTCACTTTATCGGTTTCGCTCGTTGATTGCATGATGTATGATACGCTCGTTTCGTGGGGTGACACACGAAGTAGTGATAACATCTCTTCTAGGTGCAAGGATTCAAATTCCGCTCCATTCGTGTGGAATTTGGTGTGGACAAATCGGTTTTGCGGTAGATTTCCTTGGGTTTATTTGATTGATTTTATTGATCAGTGATTCCGAGCGCGTCAACTTCTGTAGTCATTAGTCCTGTAATTGCAATGCATGTTTTATTGCATTAGGTGGCGGTCACAACGTACTACATCTGAATGTATATACGATTAATTCATTCATACCTGACAGTCGCTGGGGTGAATGATCGTGTTACAGATGTTACTTGTGACTCCGTTGTAAATAAAGTCGATGTTCTTCATCTCACTTCCGCTAATTATCAGATCACATTGAATATCATCCTACGCGTCTATGTATTCTATCTGGTTTTGCAGTAAATCTGGTCGTGATTTTGATGAAAGTATCGGAACTCGAACCCTTGGACCTTCCGATCAGAGGCCCTGCAGAGACATTAGTTGAATCCCTGAGCCACCTAAGCCAGTGCGTTTGTTCGACGAGCTTTGCTACAAAATAATGAAGCGCATTATCACAAGTTAACTTTTTTATGGAAACTGCTCTGTTTCCCCACCCACGCAATTTCTGGTTTTAAATAATTCAGTTAATTAAATGTTAGTGAATAAATAATAAATTAAATCAGTGAAGAAAATACTTCATAATGTGTCAATGAAAACTTTCGTGTAAACCAAATTAATTTCGAGTGTTACGTTGTTTATTCAACCGTTACTCTCTATCTACAGTTTCGGGAATAAACCACTTCTTCCATGAATGTGTTGTATGACTTAGGACCCCAATTTTACGGGGCATACGCAAATTGGTGCGGTTTAATGCGTGGCTAATCTGGACAAGTGGGCGTTTTGGGATGCACCATGACATGCTCAGCGGCATGAGACATTGCGGCAGCATTGTGTCTCGAAACCCTCGCAATGCAGAGTTTTGTAAAATGACATACTGAAAGACCTCATGGAGCGCGCATGTGTATTTTGATTACTAATTATGCAATCAATTACGCAAATTACATATATATTCTCTAAGTTATTGGTCATAAGATTAGTGTTCGCGAGGGTTTACTAAATGTGCTCTCTCTGAAGCACATTTCGGATGTATTAGAGCGTTTAAAGACGATGATTCTTCAGGAAATACTCGTAAATGACTACTGAATGGGAAAGTTAAATGTAACGATTCTCACGACCTTGTCTTACAACTCATTTCTACTTACTATATAATCGTCAACAGATCTCTTTGTTGACAACAGAGATTTGAGAACGTAATCCACTCATTTACCTACACACCCATTAACCAGATGCAAAGACACATTTTCAGTCTTGTAACTTACAGAAAATCGCTTTTAATATTTAATGTCTTTCTATAGAACAGTTATATTTCTACTAATAGCCGAGTCGGGATTTCAAATCTCGAAGCTCACGACGGTATTCAGTACGTTTGGAGACTAACGACTTGCTTTGAAAAGGCTAAATAAAAATAAATTAAACCGTTTGGATTTAGAAAAATCCATTGTAAATGGATTCGGAGTGTTATAAGTAGGAAAGAATGCAATAAAATCTTGTCGTAGATTCAGTTCTTGACGAAGGGTACTACTACTACATACGTGCTTAAAGCCAATTATTTTAACGTGTATTGATTGATTAGTGGGTCTAGTTCTAAACAAAAAACAATTCACAATTAGTGATGCATTGTTAATAACGATTATAGAGTGAAGTAGGCGCCATATTCCATTGATACTACTGAGTAAGTGATGCCAATGTATTTTATATTTTTGAAACATTGAGGTAATATTACTTTTTCTAGAAATGACTTATTTTCTCAAAAAATATATAGTAATAAATATATAACATTTTATTGAAGACATAATTTTATACTGTATCAAACTTATAGACCCCTTCTTTTGTCACAACGTGTGTTTTGTTATTGTAAGCCATTTAACAGGTGTTTATTCCTTTGAAATTCGGTATCGACTTAAAAGGAATCAGAAAAATTGTATTTCCTAATTTCTATAATTGCATCCAAGACAATACAAACTGTATTTACTTCATTAATTGTTAAAAATACAAACTTCATTTTCGAACAATTTTGTTTACAAACAAGAAGACGAAGGGAAGAAACATTTGCACAATAATAAGTGAGTCTCGGAAATATTGAAAATGGAGTTACCAAATAATTGTTAACCTGAAATATTACATGTTCAACGAAGAGGACATTTCATTTTCACGGCCAAGAGCAAAACACGTTTGAAACAAAGAATAGATCAAAAGGAAACATTGTGATACCTCTGAATTTGCGCAACAATCCTTATTATCAGAATTTAAAAAAACAACAAATTTGATCCGGATACGGGAGGCTCGAATTTTAACTTCACGCCATGGGGTGCCTATGCTCCTACCCAAATCACCTGTGAGAGGCGGACGACAAATCACAGCGAATGCTTGGCGTTGGCCATGACCGAGACTGACCTTGAAAATGACCTTGCCAAGGACCCTTCTTCTGGACCGACCGTGACCGTGATCACGGCAGCAACCGCAACCGCAGAAAGAATAATTCTGGGAAAATTCCAAAATAGCGAGAGGCACAGTCACAACAACCGCAACAAAATTGTATTTTATCGAGACTTTACCAAACATTCAGGTACGTACTTGCTAAAAGAATGCATTTCTGCAATGACGTCGTTAATACTAGAATTTTCTAAGGTTTAGAATCACTTCTTGGTTTTAAACTTTTAAAAAGAATAAAAAGTGAGATTTAATATTTTGAGTGTACGAAGTTGTGAATAAGAGATGTGGAAAATTATTTTTGACCGCGATAACCTACGAAAAGCGTGAGCTGGTGTAAAAACATTATTTGTTACTTTTACAATTTTGGGAAATTCAAGAAGTTAATCGAAAATGTGACCTTCAATATTTTTTAAGCGCACATTGCTGTCCCAAATAGAAAACAATTAAAGAAAAAAAATTGAAAAAAATAAATATTCTTTACTTCAAGCAGAAATTAGAACAAAACTACTCGTTTCTCTAAAAAATATAGAAGGTGTTATTAAGTTATATTTTTTTAATGTTTTGAAAATTTTCAAACTGTTGTTTCAAAAGGCTTCTGTAAAGATTTCTCAAAAATCAAAATATCAGTTTCGAACCGGCAGAACCTCGTGTTGAGCCAGATGGATGAGAAAATATCAATTTTGGAGAAAATCATCTAAACAATTTAAGTGCTAGCGTTGGTAACAGACAGACGTTTTGTCGTAAACTAATATTTCGGTTTCAAGGACTCACAAAACATGGACTCTGACTAAACGTGTTAAAAGACTTAATCCACTTTTTGATATTGGGACCCCACAATACGAGTTTTCTATCGGAAAATCACAGTTTTTGCCGCAACATTACAATAATTTCCTATACTACGTTAGTAGTATGCGAGAAAGTATAAGTCGACGGAAATATCGAAAGTACAGTTACCAAACAATTTGTAACCTGAAAATTTATATGTTCGACAATTCATTTTCACGGACGAGAGCAAAACATATTTGAAACGAAGACCAAAATGAAGCCTTGCGGTACCTCTGAATCTGCGAAACAATGTCACATAATTCCTATGTGAATGGACAATATTTACTCTAAACCCAGAGCTATTGTGTTGTGAAAAGTAGAGAATAGGAAATTTTTTGCAAATTATTAGATCAGGAGATTCTTCTAAATTCGATTACATTCTAACTAACGCTTCCGGTGTCAGGAGCTTTCCGTTCGGAGTTGGCGTGAGTCAATTGCTCTAAAGGGGGCGTGTCGCTCTCACTTGCCGAAGCATGCAAAGTTCTTATGCAGGCGACACTCAGCACGCACGCAAGGAGGACGTTGCAATTCAAAAAGTTTCATATTTTTTTATTTTATTTTAATTGCGTCGTTATAAATATGCGAGTATTATAGATGTTTTTATTGACAAAAAAGTTCGATAATAAACGGGAGTGTTTGGTTGGAAAATGTAGGTTAATGTAAACATCTCGCTTATTAAATCATAAATATTTGTTCCCTCTTAATTAATTCATTGAAATCTGTTATTTGTGGTTAATAAATGTAAACTCTTTTATTTTCTAGAATGTAATAGTAAATTCCATTCCAGAATTACATCAAAGTTAATTGACAGATGACAATCAATAAAAAAATAATAACCTCTACTAGATTTGAAATTGCCGCAAAAGTCGTAGGATACAGTGAGCAAGATGCACTAATTCTTTCAATTATATTTAATGCGAACACCGACACATTAAATAATACACCTGTGTATATTGTTTACCAGAATTATAAATAAAAGTGCGTAGCCTCTGACGGAGAGGTCTTGGGTTCGAGCCTCAATGGTGGCAGAATTTGCAGCACTGGCTACCTAGCCAGGTCGTATTCAGCCGTTGTTTGGAAAATAATTCTAGAGGCCGGCTGCTCTGAGCTTCTCTGTAGTTTTTCGGGTTTTCTCCAATCCAAAACCATGTGAATACCGGAGCAGTACCATAACAAACGGGCAACGGACGCTCGCGATATTTCCTTCCTCTTCCTCATCCTGTCCTCACCCCTTACTCACACATGCTTATACTAACATGCATTACACTACTTCACATGCCGAGAGACCGGTCGGAAACTTAAAGCTTCTCCCGGCTGGGGCGGTTCCCTGCTGGTGGATGACACCTGGTTGGGGAAAACCTCGCTGGTCATAAGTCGGCGCCGGATCTCGCCATCCAGCGGGAGATGATCTCCTCGACCTCCTGAGCCAAAACATGCGCTACACTTATGGGACCAACGGTCTTAGCCATTGATGAGGCCGGAACTACTAATCAATCACAGAAAGAAGTGCAAGTGTGTTATGTCTGTGAATGCTCGTCAGGTGCACCGCTGGAAGACCTGCGATGTGACACCCTTCCCCTCTCATGTCGGCAACCAGACACGTCGAGAGACAGATCGGGAGCTTAGAGCTTGTCCCGGCGGTGGCGGTGCCCAGCTGGTGGGAGATACCTGCTAGGGAAAAACCCCGCTAGCCGACGCAAGGTCGGTGCTGGATCTCGCCTTACAGCGAGGAAAGATCCCCGTCAGCTCCCGAGAGAGAAAAAATGCATCACACTTTCGGGACTAATGACCTTAGAAGTTGACGCGCCAGGAATCATTAACAATCAATCAATCACAATTATTATTTTTTTCAGCGTTTGGTGAAATGTTTGCATTTTCATCAATCGCTAAAGCCTGCCATCTCTAGCTATGCGACACCGTTTTGTTCGCGTGGCGGGGTTCGCGTGGGCCCGTCCGTCGCGTCGCCGAAGGGGGCGTGGCAGTTGCATGCAAAGCGCCTCGCTGCTGCAACAGGCGCTTCCAGGAGAAAGGCGGCACGCGAGCGATAGCGCCTCCGCGCCGCCAGGGGGCGTGCGTTCACACCGCGCGCGCCCTTTACCTGTTCAAGCTGCACGGGCGTTCACCTTGGAGTGGCTCTCGGTTGTCAGAGTACGTTTAGCGTGACTATTCCAAGTTTTAAAATGGTTGTCACAATATAATTATATTTACTTCTCGTTTAGTCCGTTGTTGTAAATTATGGGAAACCACAATGATAAGTGCCAAAAAAAATTTCACATAATAATTTTATTCACTTGTGTTACGACAAAATACTAAATATTTTTTGACAATAACACTTCCTTTTTTTAACATTAGGATCAAACCTTTCTGAATGCACCTTTAACTATCTCCTAATTTCCGTTATTCCTCCACTATCAACGATTCAATTTAAACGTTCAATTGTAAAGTGGCTCGACAGCACTCCACCACTTATTTTAATATTCAGATATGTTTGTCTATAATTTGTAAATATTGTATATAGTTTTTGTGTATATTAGTTTTAGTTTTCTGTTATAACAGGAGAACTTTCTTTGTTCGTTGGATACAGTATAAATTTATTTGTTATTTTTGTAATTTTGTGTAAATCATTTTGGTTTCATTAAAAATTTTATAATTAAATTTTCATTTGTACCTGATGAGGGAGACAAAACAGTCTCCAAAACGTCGTAGTGATACAAGTGAATAAAATTATGCGGAACAAATTTGGCACTTATCATTGTGATTATCCATAATTTAAAATAATGGACTAAACTACAAGTAAATAAAACAAATAGCGTTTCACTATACATATAAAATGCCTCAATCAGGGCGGTGTACATCAAAATGTTTATTGCTTTCTCTATCCAATTTTTCTTGCCGTTTTTTCCCTGCTGACAAATCATAAGAAGTGACTCGTATATCTTAAGAGGCGGTATACATCAATCGACATATCGATGTCCAATAAACCGCCAATGTCTTTACCATAACCTCTTTGATTTTAACATATTTTCAATATTTGGCACATTTTGGAACTCTGTTGAACATAATTTCATTCGTGGAATAGTTTTATTAGATACCACTCGTGCTTTGGAAATTCTCAGATAAATAAAGTAAAGTAAATGAAAAGTGTCGGTTGCAATCTACTCCCGCGAGAGCGTAGTGCTGTCAACCGGCGCGATGAAGCTTAAGAAGATAAAAAACATATGACAATAATTAGAAGAATTAAACTCGGTGGTTATCGCGAAAACTGAGTGTAAATGTGGATGGGTAAATAGAAACAATCATTCGCAATAAAAATGTATTTGCACTAAATTCAGATATTCCAACATAAATGATTCGAGGTATTTTACCTTGTCCCCCAAAGATCATGGTACATAACATGAAACATGCACCCTTCCCGGCGCCATTTGGGCTCAGGGCGATTTTGGAAATAAACTAGGGTAGTCCTAGTCCACCTAATCCTAGTAGATGTTTGTCTAGATCCAAGTCATCTACAGCGAAATCGCAAATAAAGTAATGGATTGTTATATTGATGCTTCAAATGTGCCACTTAATAGATTGGCAGCTTTTGCTGCTATGAATGCACAGAAATTAACGTTGAAAGAAAATTACTGTGGTTATTTAGTCTTATATAAAAATTAGTCTCTACGACCATGTGACAGTGAATATTGTTAGGTAGGCATTTTAAACTCATCCTGCTCTTCCTCAATTGAGTAGTTTGCAAAGTATACGGCTGAGCCAGCAGATCAACAAATTTTTAGCTACTTGTCTGCAATGCGGGGTCGTTGTACCGGAAATAAGTGAAAAATCAAGAATTCGCAACTCAGGTGTTTCAGCAGTAAGTTGCTGATCATAAAACGACAACTTCTCTTCAATCGCTGCTGAAAAAGACAGGTGATTTAGATTAGACAGATTAAGCCGGAACTTAAATCTTGAACGGCTTCTCGTTCTAAGGATAAAAATGCAATCGTCAGTGAATCATTACTGGAAACTACGTAATCACTAACCGTTTGAGACATACTGTACTTTCAGCATTCACTCCTCCGGAAAATAAATATAATTATGTAAAAGTGTTTATGTCCTCGTAAAAGATTATATCTAGTAGATATGAAACTTTTGTATTCATTTCGTGATCTTAAGCAAATTAAAAATTTGTTATCGCGGTGCTTTTTCGATACTCACTTTTTCAAATGTTTAACTTTTGTTTCAGAAGGTGATCGACACTTATTAATGTTTAATATTGTCACAGTACCTCTTTAAGGCCTGCGGGCATTAGATTTATTTTACCTACTCTAGTAGGCTCTAATGGTGGCTGCTCGAAAAGCTATTAAACCTGACTGAACCTAAGATGGTTACAGAGTTTTTGGTTTTGTATTTTACTCAAATAAATGGAAAAATATATAATAAACAATTACGCAGGATGATAAAACTTTTGATTTTCGCGAGAAAGATAAACTACTCAGTTTTCCGTCGCTTGTAAGGTAACACCTTCCCCCCGTAGATAAAATATATTTTTATCTTGTTTAGAAAATTGCTAATATTTACTAAAACGCATAGCTGGTACTTAAGCAGACAGGTGGCTGCTTAACAAAGAGACAAGGAATGTAGTTTTAATCCAGTGTTTCAGGTGTGTTTATGCCTTTAGTAACAACGTGCAAATCACTTTCATAAACTAAACATCGGCACGAACACCTGACCACATACACACGCACACACACACACCAAACACACGCGCGCGCGCGTGCATCTGATTCTTGTTAGTGTGTAAGGAAATATTGCTGTCTCTTTTTCGGTATCTCCCAGAAGATAACAATATTCAATGCGTTAAATCTACAAACATTTTCTGCATATCTAGAAATCAAAATGAAAGAAGTGGCGTTACTGATGTATCTCGTTTATACAGAAAAGCTTGGGAGGAAGGGTTATTCCAGTATTATCTTCAGTCTAATTTTGATTTCTTCAGACTTATTTTTCACATGTATGAACTGAATGTAAATGCACGTTTTATAAGACAGGATGATTAAAATGAACCCACATTTGATGAATCTCTACTCTTCTACTTTTGAGCGACAGAAGTATAAAGTAATTACTTTTATTGATATTTTGAGAAATTGGACATTTAGAAGGAGGATATTTGTTTAATTTGCGTTTCACTGAGTAAGAAGATTGTTCATGTTCGCTTTTCTACACATTTGCACCATCGGTGGAGAACTTCGCTGAAGTTGGGAGCTTCGAGTTGGACCGGGAGGAGACGTTCTTACTCGTCGCAGTGTTGTTGTGTTGGCCACTGCGCTGTCCTCGCCGCTCCTTGGCGCTCGTGGTCAAACACCCTCGGCACGTGGGCTGCTTCGCGTGACTGCTCACCGGCAGCTGCATTCGTTGCACGCATCCTGCTCTGCCTCGCCTCATCCCGCTCCACCAGGCGCAGTTCTTCCCGCCAAGCCTCGTTCTAACCGACCCAACCCTGACCCTGACCCCGACCCCGACCCGACCAAGGCCTTGACCCGACCGACCCACACTGACCCACTCCCGCCAACGCCCGCCCCGCCCCTGACATCCCCGACACGCTCTGCCTTCCCGTCGCATCTCGAACCGTCTGACGCGGTGCGTCCTCGATCCGTCTCGAACATCTGCCTCCCGTTCCTGTCCAGACCGTCCCCGACCGGTCCCTCTCGAATCCGTCCCGTCCTGTCTCAGGACCCCCGTTCCGACACATCCTAGCGCCGTTTCCTGACCTGTCCCGACCGTCGGGCCACTCGTCCCTCCGTCCCCGCGACCTGCCCGTCCTCGTACCGTCCCTGTCCGTCCCCGCTCCTCCTCGTCCCGTCTCTGCCCGTTCCGCTTCCCGTTTCCCTCCCGTCCTCTGTTCTAACGCCGTCCCTGCCCGTCGCGCCTCGCTTCAGCTCCTCCGCCAGGGCTCCATCGCGCCGGACCGATCGCTCCCCCATCAGCCTACCTAATTCAGCTGCCTGTTCGCGTCGCTGCTCGCCGCCGCTCCACCACCTACCACCCTGCCCGGCCTCCTCGGTCCCCGCCTGACACGGCTCCGTATGCTACCTAACTGACCGCCCCGCCCCGACTCCACCACCTCTCTTTCCCCTCCCCCTCCCGCAGCCCCGCCACGCTCCACTTTTATCTCTCCCCCGCGCCTCTCCTTCCCTCGCGGGGCAGGTGCGTGATGGAAGATGGCGGCCCGCTCGCGGCCGCACGCAGCAGACGCCTCACCGCGCACCTGCACCGACACCCCACCCACCCCACCTCCCCTCCCCTCCCCCTCTCCTCCCGCGCGTCTTTTGTTTTTACCTGTCCGCCGAGAATCGGACGCGTGCTTTGTGGCTTGGGATAGACGCATCGTCATGTGGGTTTTACGTCGAAACTCGTTGGGAGAGAGAAATTGTCTGTGTGGTGGCTGACTTCAAAATAGGAGCCCGACAACCCAAACTGCTTTCTACTTTACGTTTGATAAAGTATCTACAGACTAGCACTCACTTTGCAAACGTTCAGGACGAAAAAAGTAGTCAATGTTGCATGCAATTGTGAGTGAATTTAATAAATGACAATGCTTTTAAATGTCTTTCAAAATATTATTTCATAAATCTGTAATGAATATTATTTTTATCGTTTTCAATTATAAGTTGGGCCGAAAAAATTAAATTGCAGATTACATTATACAGAAAGTACATTTTTGTAAAACAAAATGTTACCTTCTTATTGAGGAGTCTTCAAAAGGTGTTTGAGCATGAAAATCTGAATTTTGCATGCAAAACGGCGAATAAAATTTAATGTAAATGTATTGCAGATTATAGAAAAGAATACTTGCAAATGCCCCCGAACTTACACCATCATTTTCATTTCCTGTTAATTATTTTAATACATGCATCTAAAGCACCCTGTTAAAAATATATCTCGAGCTTCTGTGTCCCTTTAATCGTGTCAGCGTGTGAATTTATATCCGTACGTTACATGCTCCGAATTCCCGAGAACAGGCTGATTTCGTCGGCTTCGTGTGTCGCAGTGTGGGCTTCTGGAGTTGGGCCAACCACCGCAGCTCGAGGTATGCGATTTTCTGGTCTTCAGAGACCAATGCCCTCTGGCCACGGCTCGAAGAATCGCAGACCCCCCTGGAGTTCAATTACACGGTTTCGTTATCGCAGATTGGTATGCTGTGAATGACTTTTGTTGCTCTGTTTTCCATGGGACAAAAAATTGACTCGCAAACATGTTTCAACATTTCGAGCAGATGTTTAAATCACATTATTTATTCATTCGTGAATCGGCAAATGTTTTTTGAATCGTAATCCACAACCTCTTTAAAAAGAGAAAAGGCAACTCTCTACTTGGGTCACTGACTCACATTTATTTTGGTATGCATTTCTTCTTTGCTATAATTCCTTATATGTTTTGTTTGTAATTTATCTCACTTCGACTTTCATTTCACCGTGTTCTTTCAGTAATTTTCAGCAATTCGGTAATTCAGTAATTTTCGGCAATTTTTTCGCTAGCATCTCAAGAAAATATATCTAATCTGTACGTTTTGATGCGAGTATCCTTATGAAAATGACTGGACTTCAGGAAGGTTCACTTCCTGTGTAGATACCTCGGAGACTCATTCCTCGGACCTTGAGAAGGAATTCATTCCTTCATTGTGTTACCTAATAGAGTTGAAACAAATATTTATTTAATAATTGCATTCAAGATAATTAATTACATTTTGTTTATTTCATTCACTCAATGGCAAATCTTCTAATCCTCTATCTTTTTTCACATTTATATAAATAACTGTAGTGTTCATTTATATTTCTTTGTTTATTCATATACCAATTTTGTTTGTTCGTCCATTGTCATCATTGTAGAGCCATTGAAGATGGAATGAAGTAGTCCAGAAACACGTCTTTTTATTAAAATTTATATTGTAATATACTATTTTGTGGTTGATACCTCCATAACCCTAATTAGTAAACGTTACTGAAAGTTCTGTACACACGTATTCTAATCTCCTGCTAATTTTGTATTTTCGTTGTGATCTTTGGCTACCGATATTCTGCTTCTTTTGTTCTTCTTGCATTGAAGATGTAATATCTAATAAGATCATCTTAGGTTTTTGTACAACACAAAATGAAAAAGGGATATAATTCTTGAGAAAATGTGAAAGCTTTCGAGTTGCTGGACTCGTGTGTTGCATTTTTCGTGTTAATGAGTATATTTGGCGTGTGTGTGTGAGGTGGGGGGTCCGAACACAAACTAGCCCTCCCCAGTCTCCAGGAATACTCACTGGATACGAGCTTCAGAGTTACCGGGACACTGAAGAACATTCTTCCTTCCTCTACCTCCCTCTTTTCCCACCTCTCCCTTCCTCTCTCTCTCTCTTTCTCTCTCTCTCTCTCTCTCTCTCTCTCTCTCTCTCTCTCTCTCTCTCTCGCACCGGCATAAATAGCTTAGGGCATGATTTGTTCAATTGATGTCACTGCGGTGCCTCTGTCCTGTACGTTCTAAGGTTCTAAGAGACCCCTCATTGGCAGGATTTTCGACTCCAGCTTCATAGGTCGAATTCAGTAGCTGTCTGGAGGAGAATTCTAGTGGCCCCGATCGGTAGTTTTCTGTGCTTTCTCCGATCAGCAACAAGCGAATATCGGAGTAGCACTTTATGATACGGGCCACGGACTGCAAGCGATCATTCCTCCCCTTCCTTGTCATATCTTTATTCCTTCCTTACACACATACACTTCCTATCACCTTGTCGGGATACCAGTCAAAAACTTTCAAAAAAGTCTACAGTGGGTGCTTACCTAGTCCCGGCTGTTTTTGCCCCGCTGGTGGGAGATACCTGGTTGGGGAAAACCCCGCAAGCCGACGGGTAGGTCTAAAGGGGATAGTAAACCGCCACATCGCTCTATAAAAATATATACACTATACTTACACTTACGGGACTAATTACCTTAGCAGTTGACGCGTCCAGAATCAATAATCAATCAACCTCTCTCTCTCTCTCCCTCTCTCTCCCTCTCTCTCTCCTCTCTTCTTGCTGCCTCTCTCCTCTCTCTCCCTCTCTTCTCTCTCCTCCCTCTCTCTCCTCTCTCTCCCTCTCTCTCTCGTCTCGGCCTCTTCTCCCTCTCTCTCCCTCTCTCTCCCTCTCTCTCCCTCTTTCTTCCTCTCCCTCCCTCTCTCTCCCTCTCTCTCATCCTGTCCCCGCCCGCCCCGCTCGCCTGCGGCCTCGCGGCCTGGGGCGTGCGAGAGGGAGAGGGGGCAGGCGCTCGGGGCGTATTTTTAGTTCGCTCTTCTCCAGTGGCCGCGAAGCCGCCTCTAAATCACTCCCGGGGCCTCTGCCCAGGGCGGCGCGGCGCCGCAAGGCACGCCACTGCACCGCGAGGGCGGCGCGCCTCCATAAGGCTGCCACCGCAGGGGCAACGGAAGGGTTGGTGGATACATTGATTATTTTGGGTTTTGAATTGGACATTCATTTGAATTGGATACATTGATTATTTTGTGTTTTGAATTTGAAATTGATTTGAATTGGATTGGATTGAAATGGATTAAATTGTATTGAATTGGATTGAATTGAAATGGATTCAATTGGATTGAATTGAATTGATGCCCCATTTTACGTGGCGAGACTCAGGACATTAGGCCCGCTCTTCCATCTGACCACATAAATTTCGCTGCGCTTCTTTCACCAACTGGCTGAGAAAGGGGGTAGTACCGTAAGTGTAGTGTCTGATTTTTCTCGAGAGATGGCGGTAATCTGCCCTCGCTATATATTGAATTTCGTCGCCAACGTACCGTAGGCGAGGTTTTCCCTAACCAGATATCTCCCACCATGGGGCAGTGCCCCAGCCGGGACAAGCTCTAAGCTCCCGACCGGCCTCCCGACACGTTCATGTAAGTGTGTGTGGGTAAGGATAGGACACGGAAGAGGAAGCTGAGGTCGCTCGCTGTTCGTGGCCCGTTTGTTATGATACTACTCTGACATTCGTCTGATGTTGATCGTAAAAACCAAGATACAATTACGATCATAGCAGCCGGAGAATTTTCCTCCGGTCAGCGACAGAACTCGACCTAGCTATGTATATAGCTAGCGTCGAAAATCATGCCACCGTCGGGACTCGAACCTGGGACCGGGGATAAGTTTATAATAACCAAAACGTACGCAAATGATCCAGACAATTTAAAAGCGGAAGTATAGACATCCACGAAGAGCGTGCCGAACGGCAATTGGTTTCAGACGAAACAATTGCCAACTGGAAAAAGCAATACTTAAAGCTCCATGGGTGACTATTCAGGAGCTCGCAACTTGATTTCTGATGTTAGTAAGACCACTTTAGACAAGAGTTTGACAGAAATATTGGGGTTCCACAACTTCTGCGCGCAAACCGGGCCCCTAAAATGATTACGCATCATGCTAACGCTCATCCACACACAGCCTGTGCAACAACCGATCTCATTGCCCAATTTTGATGGGAGACAGTAACACACGCCCATACACCCCCTACTGGGAAGTATGCCAGGGCGTGCACGCCCCAAGTATTATCTCTACCCTGAATTGAAGAAACACCTGGGTGGGAACGAATTTCAATACCGATGAGATGTTGAAAGATGAGATCGCTTAGCACCCGGAAATGATTTACTGCAGACTTTTTTGCCCTTTCTCTGTGTTTTTTAGACTGTTGTGATCGAATTTATGAGAAGAGTATTTACTGTTGTTTTCAGTCATCTGTAACTAACTCTGACGAAGAATTCGTGTGCAAGCATTACATGTACGGTTTGGGATACGGCAATGATGTTTCTTAGTAACACGTGCGTCTAAAGGGATTCTTCGCCATCTGTGAGAACACAAGCGTTTTACATGTCCACTAAACATCAAGGACTCCCGAAGTGTTGTGAGAATTAGTCTTTTGAACACGATGAACACTCTTGCACGTTTGTGGCAGCCTGTCGCCCACTTCCTACTATTCCAATCACTTTTGACCATGTTCAATGTGTTAGACATACTGTCGTCAGTAGTCAGGTGGACACACTCTGGAACATTGCTCATGGTACATGAACACGGCCTCAAACTATTAAGTCTGATAACTATCTAATTAAGCACTTCTGGACATAAGGTGTAATGAACTTCCCTCATATCTCATCACGAAGAATAAAGAGATGACAAGGAATGTCTCAATTCGAAAAAATCCTGAAATTATTTTCTTGACATTTGTTACATTGTATTACAAATCTCAATATGCCAACGGCTCAAGAAATATCCAGGAAATACGCTCGAAGTATCAACACTTGGAAAATGCATAGCAACCATGTGGGTTTAAACCTTTTCCACAGTAACCCTGAAATATCGCGCCTCATTGGAATTTCTTTCCTCCAGCTCCCTTATAGCTTTTATACTTACCATACAATCAAGCAAGTTTCTTTTTTGATCTGCTTTTCTTCTAATACTAATTACTATTTCGTTATTCCTCTTGAACGAATGTCTCGTAACCGTATCAAAGGATGATTTTACGCAAGCTACAGTTCATTTTTTTGAAAATAATTTCATAGAAAATAACTAAGAGTGTATTGTATTTACTAATTATTCCCATTGTGGAAGAGATTGTAATTTTTCATTGTGAGTAATTTGCAAAATGTAATTGTGTGTTGTGAGAGAAGGGAGTATCATTGTTACTTTATTGATCTACCCTCATGACACACAATTTTATACAAGTAACTTGTAACTATGAGGTCAAGATCAATACGGGAATATAAATAAAAGAATGTGTAATAATTGTCGGTGTAAAGTGTACAAATTGTGATATTACTATTATTTTTTTCTCGTTATTGCCACGTTGTATGTTAATTTTTACCGTTGTGTTCGATCATTTTGGTTACGTTGAATTAATTACATATTTTTGAGGTTTTAAAAATGCTGTTATTAATGTACTAATGTACATCTTCTCTTATTAACTTTTATTTCCTGATGAGGATCCCAAATTGGGAATCAAACAGGGTCGCGATCAGTGATATATTTACTGCGTTATGTGGAAGTGTTAAGTTAATATTGTGAACTAGAACTGTTGGTGACAGTAAAATGTTTTAGGTCATTATTGAATAAAAAAGTTGTAACTATAGTTTCGTAGATCGGGAGTTCCTGACGGAGGCTATGGCGCAATCGATATTTTCATGAGGCTTCAGCTGCGTTAGGTCGTCCATCACGTGTGAGCGCGGAATCTAATGGAAAGTTTAAGCCAGCGGAGTTGTGAAGCTACAACAAGTGCAAATTTTTAAGATGAAGTTAAGGAAACTTGCTTTAGGGTCTGGTTCGTGGGGGTTTAACTCAATAACACCGAGCGCGATAGCATACGTAGTTACGAGTGCCGGTTCAACTTGACTCCACAATGTCCTCGGTTGGAGATCCGAAAGCAGCTAACTTTTCGACACGAGCTGGGTCAGACAGTGCCAGTACGTGGATGCAGACTTCTAGACAATGACAGCTCTGATCGGTCGCCCCTGTGGCTTCCTCTGTACATCATATAAGCTGAGTTAGAAGACGACCCTACCTGAATCAGAATTCTAGATTCCGGCTTCTCTGATCAGAAGTTTATATTCAGTATAGGTACAGTATAAGATGGGTCGCATGATGCCATTGCCTGGATGAGAACCCTGGATGTCGCATGGTTCTGTCGGTCGTCTTCATGGCTTCTGTTTAGTTTCAGTGGCATATACAAACGAAAGCTGGAAAAAGCTTCTGTTTGAATGGGAAGTCTAAAGGCCAGCTGCTCTGATCTGTCGTCTCCGTGACTTCCTCTGTTCATTGGTATTGTGGTGAAATTTCGATGGCATTTACAATGAAATAATTATGAGTCGTCATTGCCAACAATATTGTTGGCAATGACGACTCATATAATTATTCTGTTCAGTTACAGTGGGCTGTATAAGGGGCAGGTGGGCAGGTTACAGTGGGCTGTGTCGAAAGACACCTCTGCATGTATGGGAATTCTAGAGGTAGACTACTCTGATAGGTTCAATGACATGACAACGTAATTTTAAGGATTAAGGATTTAAGGTCGCACCGTTTCTGCGTTTATTTGCAATTGGTAGCGTTTGTTGTAGTGCAGTGTAATGTGTGGAGCAGGTGACATCGGGACTTCGAACTTCAATTGCTCTGCTTAATGTGTTTGATGTAGAAACTGGTGTAATTCCTACTTGCAGGATGCACCGATGGTTTTACTTATCATTGTGTTAAAAAAAGTCATGCGAAGAAAGGAATCATCCGGTTTCTAAAATAGATAGGTAACACTAATCTCTGAATTTCCCCTGATGCAAGGCTTTTCACAAAAACTCTTGCATTTCCTCTGATCAGAGGTAAGTGTTTGATATTTCAAGGACGCGGTAGGAAGATTAGCACAGTGTGAAAATGACCATTTAATGTTTGAAACTTGGCACGTTTACATTTTTTACACGCTGAAAGATGAAGACCATGCAAGCCCGGGATATTTTTCGAGGCTGGATCTTTTCCAGACATCCTGAAACCTCTGCGCAGGAAGCGCGGAAATGTTGTTTTTCGATCTTCAAAGGAAGTCAGGAAACTTCAACTCAATTTTAGCATATTTCCTCGTGTGACTTGGCGAAAATTTCTGATATAGTTTATGTGTGTTATGCACTTATTATTTGGAAATGTTCGAAGAATAAAATAAAAGAATTAAATAAATCTTGCAAGAAAAGAAAATACTTTCATGTGTGTTTATGTGTTTTAGTGTTTATATCTTTTAACGAATTTTTTGTTCAGATCCCTCTGCAAAATGTTAAAGTGGATATAAATCGCAAATTTCTCATAAGCGGTTTGTTGTCTCATGGGTTGTAATGGAGACCCTATTTAGTCCTTCAGTTTCATGTGTGCCAGCCATTCAATGAGATCTTTGTCTTGCAAATTACCATTTGTCGTCGTTTAAATATAATTAACAGAAGATCAGTCCGAAAAAACATCTACAAACGCTAAAGAAAAATGAAGTTTAGTATCATTGCAGAGACACTGTCATCACAAACTCACAAGTCCTGCATAGGAGAATACACAAACGGTCATCAAACAGATTTAGGAACAAAAAATATAAGTTCGCGATCATGAGTAGTTCATAGTTCCATGGGACTAAGCGAAAGCAGATATTCACTCAGCAAACATGTTTGGTCCAATCATAACTTTCCATTATACGTCATCCATAGGAAACATGCGTCCCTAGTCCTTTACGTACCAGGAATTCGTCGTTCCAAATGTGACAGAGTTAATTTAGCAAATGATACGTATTATTGTAAATTTTTGGGAAGGCAGCTAAACTGACACAGTAGCAGCGGCTATTTTTAAAAATTCAGTGCTGGGTAACAGCATGCTGAGTTTTCACTTTTAAAACAAACATTTAGGGAGTTGTTAAATGTCAGTTTGAACATCATCGACAGTTTTAGTTATCATTTGCAAGACACTGTCAACACAAACGTCACAAGTCCTGCATGGAATCCCAAACTGGTATCAAAAACAGATTTAGGGACAAAAAATATACAGTTTCCGCAGATCAATGTGTAAGTTCATAGTAACATGGGATACAGGAAAGGCAGATATTCACCTCACCAACACATGTTTTGGTCACATACTTTCCGACTTATACGTCATCATAGAAACATGCGTCCTAGTCCTTGGTACCGACAGCGAATTCGTGATCCAAAATGGTGACAGGCAGTTAATCTTAGAAAATGAATAACGTATTATTTGTAAATTTTCGGAAGGGCACTAAACTGACACAGTAGCACGTATTTTCAAAACATTCAGTGCTGGGTAAGAGCATGATGACGTTTTCAACTTTTAAAACAACGATTTTAGGGATGTGCCTTAAATGTTGCCACGAGTATTATTAAATACTAATGGGGAAACATGTTAACGTGGAACATTCGTTCTAAATTTGATATTAACCGATTTTGTGCTTGAAACTTTGCTATGACTTATTCCACTCCATTACTAGAAAGCCAGTATTTAAATAATAAGGGGTAAAATTGGGCAACTTCGAACATTTCGTCCTAAAATACATTCCAATGGCCTGCCTTTCCGCTGGCTTGATATTCGCCGGGCCTGTATTGCTATTCCATAGCTAGGAGGCTCCCAAAGTGCCGAATGCATGGGAAGTGAATGGTTATGTGTATAATGGAAACTAGCTATGAAAAATAAAAATAACAATTTACACAAACGATAATAAAACAATAATTACGGTAGAATATATAAAATAGAACTTAGAAAAATGATGTAGTGATTTGTTTAGTTAGTAATCGCCAAAGTGCAATTAAGATATAACTTTAGGTCTAAGATTGTAAGTTTAGTTGTAAGAAAAAGCCCCGCCTGTTTGCTGCTTAAGCGCGCAGCAGCGTATTATAAAGAAAAATATTCATATGAAAATAAATTCTCTTCTTCACAGGGAATTACTGTGGAGGGCACAAAAAGAAAAACAGTAGGAAGCCTGCTATACGACCGCGAGCCGCCCCAATCCCTGAAGTGCGACGGCAATTGGCGAAGACTTAAAATAAGTTGGGCGGGCCGGGGAGCGAAACGTGTAGAGTGGTTAGTTCACACTGCGGGCAAACGGGGCGCCGAGCGATGGCAGCGCTCGCAAACAAGTGTTGGCAAGCTGAGTGCGGCTGGCCGCGCTCGACCGACCGACGCGCCGCCAGATGCGGCAGGGTCTGATTGCTAATCCGCTCCCCTCCCACGCTTTTCCGTGCTAGAGTTTTTATAAAATGCTTTTTTTTTCTGTTCTTTTTTTTTTAACTTTTCGCAGATCTCGAAAATATTTTGGTATGTTGCTGTTGGACCGTACAGACTTGAATTGCCAATTAAAGATAAAGAATAAGATAAAGATACATTTATTTGAACTGCAAATGGGGCATAACCCGATGACAGCTAATTATATAAATGAGATATACAGCTAACATGCAAATTTCATGTAATAATAATATAATAAATAACATTAATATAAAATAATAATGATATAAAACTGACTAATTCATAAACATTACATTACGTTATAAAAACAGAAACGTCATAATCAAACTCCGCGACTGAATTTTTGTTCAAGTGTACTTCACTAACACTTCACCCTTTAATCACTTCCTATCATTATTTCTCTGTTCTACGCTGCACGGAACATCTCACTTCACAATATATTACTTGAGCATCTCTCTCTATAATCTAACTATTGCAGCCATCATGGTGAAGAACCATAGTCTCTTGTAGCTCGCCATTTTCCGTGGATATTGGCGTATTTCAGTGATAGGGAGTGATGTTACGTTGTTGGTCCTTTGGACAACAAAGTTTGTATTGCACTTCGTAGCTCGTATCTTTTTGACATTCTTCTATCCTCGCCTGTTCGCTTGCTAACTTCGTGTGTATTGCTTAATTCAGTATCCACACCCACGCTTTTTAGTGTTAGAGTTGTTTTTTTTGTTTCATGGAACCGAAAGAATTACGGTTAATTTGGGCTGTCGAACGTACAGACGATCTTGGCACCTATTTTCAGATGCATCGTGACTTGTCTGGCAATTTTGTAATCATTCGGCGATCAGGAGGGTTCGAGTCCATGCCTTAAGCATCAATTGTATTTGTGATTTTGTTACTTTCTTTTTGTACCGTCATTATCATCATCCTCATCATCATCATCCTTACCTCATAATTCCATGCTTAACAACATTATCTTACCAAGGGATACCAAGCTGAATACCATATTTGCACACGTTGATCTCTCTCCTCCATGATAGAACTAAGACTGGGCCCTCGGAAGCGCACGTGTGGCGTGGTCGTTTCCACAAAATAATATTTTAAAAAAAAATATTTTTACAATTACAATCGTGTATGAGAACCAAATATGTAGGTGGAGGGAGTACAATTACTAAGTACTAATCGAGATTCTGAATTACATTATTTACTTCAGGAAAATAAAGTTGGAATGCTCCCCTCTATTGGATCTCTTTCGCCTGTCAGATGCGGCAAGACTGATTTCTACTCTCCGATCCACACCCCACGCTTTTCAGTGCTAGTGTTTTGAAAAGTTTAGAATACATAGAATTGCATGCGTAACGATCAACTTCGTCTCTTTTTTCTCGCATTTTGTTGTGGTTAATCCACTAGTATTTGGCGAAAAGCAAAGTTAGGTTATTTTCTTGGACAATTCACGTTGTATTGTTTTCCACTCCCACTGATCTCAACCGCTTGCCCACCGCCACTCTCTCTGGAACAGTTTCTACAAAGTTCAGTGCTTTTTAGCAAAACGCAAAAGAATTCAGTGTTTATTGACTAGTGTGGCAACGACTGGTATTGCATCGTAAAAAAGAGCTTCGTTTCTTTTTTACACACCATTTTTTTCGTATTTTGTGACTAATATATGTGTCATCACGCAGCAAGTAACGTTATTTTCCTTGAAAAAATTTGTTCCTAATTCCGCACCGTATGCTTTTCGGTCATAGTGGTTTTAAAAACTTTCTTTCCAGAGACGTTTTTGGCATGTTCGGAAATCAACATATTCTAAATTTCAGCAAAGGCATGTTTTTGGCTGCAGAAAAAAAAATATTTATTGTTTGAACGTGGCCACATAGAATTTGTGCTTAGTAGGCGAACCACTTCGCTTTTTTCATATGGCAAGAGGATAAAAAGTTTCGATTTGTCATTTTTCCTTGAACTCTAAAGTCGTTGGTCCTAATCGAAGATTTATCCTTCTCCCTCGCATGCTCGTCATATGTGGGCGTTCTATGATTGTCTCCACATATTCACTCGTCTCCTTACTTCCATGCATCGTTTCTCTGTTCTTAGGTAATAGGAAGTCGGTTTGAAATGAATGTTTTGCATTCAACATGAACTCGTCTAAATGTACATTCGCCATTTTATTGTCAATTCCTTCCCGCCTATCTACCTGGTGTTTACCATCTTTAATGCTGCTTTCTGCATTCTGAAATTAATTCTAAATTGTTTTGAGAGCTTTTAATTTCAGAAATTTCCTCACTTGCTGCATTGATACAAAAAGTATTTATTCCTACGTGATATCAAACTAAAATTACATTCTTCTCGTCCTCATTCTTTCTCTCTTTCCTCTTTTCTCTTTCTATCCTCTTCCTTCTCTCTTCTCTTTCTCATTCCTGCTTCTTCTTCTTTCTCTGGTTCCTTCTCTCGTTCTTTCTCTTATTCTCTTTTCCTTCTACCTCTTGCTCTTTTTCCTTCTACCACTCTTGTTTTTTTCCTTCTCTCTTTTTGCCCTTCCTTCTCTTCTCTTGTATCTTCACTTTTTTTATTTCTCTTTCTTACCCGATTCATTTTATCTCGTTTACAATTTGCTTTTTTTTCTCTAACACTTCTATTTCTCTACAGTTCTTCCCGTGTTCTCCAAGCTCTCTGCGTCCGTGCTTTTCTCGTTCTGGGAAGTCTCCTCTCCTTTCCCTTCTCCCCCGTGGCTCCCGTTCGTCCTGTCTCCGCCGTGCTTTCTCTTTTTCCGCGGTTGCGCTGGGGCGCGTGCCCTGGCTCCGTGGACCGCCACTGCCGGGGCGCACCCCACCGCAGCGCCGGGGCAGGGGGAGGGGACGACCGGCCTTCGCCGTGCCGTGCCGGCTTTTGTTTGCAACGCCCCCGCTTTCCGCGAAGCCGCCTGTGCCAAGATGGACGCATCGCGTGCCAAGGCCCGACACCCGCAAAGACGACGGCTGACCGTCATTGGAGGAACGCCCCGCTTTTTGCGCGGTCGAGAGACGCCGAAAACGCGCCACATCCATGATGGCTCGGGAAAAAAAATTCTGATATATGGATGTTTTCAGCGAAAAGTAAGCGGGTCTTGCACGTGGGGCGGTTATTTAATAATAAAATTTTCGTGTTTGTCTTTTATGTTGGCGGCAATCATTTATGATTTCGGAACAGACAATTTGCGAGTCTTGTGTTTTGTGTGTGTGTGTTAAATGAGTGAATGTAAACATACATAAAAATCTTTGATATAACAAGTCTTTTTTTGCGAGATATTATTAAATCAATTTTTAATGAGAGGCCAAAGTATTGCTCTTTAAAAAGGAGGAGTACTTCCATGCTGAATGCTGGCCATCGTTGCTAAATTCAGCCCAGCTATTTGAAACATTAATATAAATGTTTATCAATTGAACCTTGTGACCGAATATGCAGTTTAATTATATTTCAGCACACCGCTTACTAAGATATTTCGAGCTTTTAAATATTAAAACTTACTTCCTGTGCGTTAAAAATATATGAATAGGAGGAATTGAATAATTTATCTTTCATGAGGTGATTGAAAAATTGTGCCCCAGAAGAATTCATCTTACAGTCTAGAACAGAAACAGTTAATGAAAAAATTAAACCTCATTTTATCATCCTGATGTTAAATGTTATCTTCGCCATCGCTTTCTGTAGCGCAGGCACTAAGGGGCAATTGTCTAGACGAACATCTTCGAAAGTTTGTTGTTCGAATTCAGCTTCGGGTTTGTTTCAGGAACCAAAATTAGTATTTGGTTCTCCATTTTGTCCATTTTATATTCGGGCCATCGCAGCGCGGACTTCAACAGAGACCATAATGCACGGGATGAAAAGTACTATTGTAAAGATGTGGATGTGGAGCTATGTGGTTGCCCCGCGAGGATCCTCAATCGCGCAGCAATTATGTCTTAAGGCATATAATGGGTTGGTATGCGTTAGATAGCATGACAACCATTCAATTCCTCACAACCAAATTTCTTCTCGTATTTAAGATATTGTTCATATTCACAAGAATTTTCTGCCGTCCATGAGACTTCTTTAACAAAACAAATACGAAACAACAACAAACAAAATA
>BOPP01000007.1:4126531-4151287 GCA_017312745.1 Gryllus bimaculatus | reverse complement strand
AACTTGTGAGAGCAACCAGAACTAAGGATTTTCCTCGTCTCCCACGACAAGATTTGGACCTAGATAGGTAACGCAATCGACAACTTTGCACCACCGGGACTGAAACCCAAGGCCTTTGCAGATAAAGACGCTGAAGAGACAATCATTGTCATTGGCATGTTTTTCACGCCTTACCGCGAAGCGATCGACGCAAAGTCTCCATTTCTGCGCATAGCGCAAGAATGCCCAAGTGAAGGGAGATTTGAACTGCGCATGCCGCAAGTAGATGATAGTAACTGTCGATTGCTTGAAGTTGGAGGTGAACCATTCCTATCGAGCGGCCTCTCAACTGGTGGAACGTGGGGTTTAAGGCGTCTCCGTATTATTAACTGCGTTTCTCGCGTCGGTCATATTTGAAACGCAAACGCGCGGTCTGGGCGCGCGCAGGGTGGAGCTAGAGCGGGAACAATGGCTGCGCAGAACGGCTGTGTGATTTGTTTGCAAGGAGCGGGCCTCTGTTGAGCGTTTCACGAGCGCCATTCGCAGGGGAGAGGTGCGAGCGAGATACGCGCGGCTTCCACTCACACCGAGGCCTTTATCCGGTGCATTATGGGGGCACTGTGAAATCGCTTTGGACGTTCGGCTGCCAACAGCCAGTACGAAGAACGTAATACTTTTTTTTTCGCCTCGACAAGCAGAGGAGAAAACTAACAACACTTTAGGACACCGGGAGCATTTTGTATTTTTTGAGAAAGTGTCATGTTTCTTAAATTATGAAATCGCTTACTATCAGACAACGAGTTTCTTTCATCAATCTGCCATCATGGAGCCATTTTAAAATCGTACTGGAAGGTTATTTTTAAAAAAAATATTTTTGGAAGAATGTGTCATGTTTTCTTTAAGCATTGTTTAACAATAGTCGCATTGCTACAGGGTGTTATTTTTCATCCGGATGTTTTGGGAGTCCTGTTGAAATTGCATTGGAATGTGCGGCTTTCTGTTAGCAATATGAGAACGTAAATACTATTGTGCCCTCGAAGAAAAATAGAGGCAGAAAACTAACAATATCATTATACTCATGGTTGTACGTGCCACACGATGTCTTCGTTTTGGGTACGTACGGAAATGTTTGGAGCAAGGTTTTGTGTTATTTATAACAATTAAAATATTATTTTTTTAATTTTGAGAATGCGGCAATGTTTTTTAAGCATAAATGGGACACAAACGACAAAACAGCCGAGTTTTTCTTGCCATCGGTGCATATGGACGGACAATGTTAAAATCGGGTAGGGAATGTTCGGCAGCGGACCCAGCAATACGAGAAGTAATACTATTTTGCCTCGGTCAAACCAGACCAGAAAACACAACGAAATCATGGTTGAACGTGATGAGCGATTGATTTGGTACGACATGAATTTTGTAGGGCAATCCTTGGTGTGTTTATAAAAATTAAAACGGAGTGTTTTTTGTTAATTTTTGAAAAATGTGGTCAGGTCATTGAACACTAATTGCTCTCCTTCAAACATGAGTTACTTATCTTGCATTAAGGAGTCTGTAAAAATCGTGTCGATGTTGGTTGTTGAACAGCAATACGGACGGAAACCCTATTTCGCTCGACAAAGGAGGTAGAAAACTATCAACAAACTTCCAGGAAACGGTTCCACTTGACAGACTGTTTCTTTGAGTTGATATGTAAAGAGTCATGGGAGAAAATTGCGTTGTGATGAACAATATTAAAATACGAGAAGTTTGGTTTTGAGAATTGGTGTCATGTCTATCTAAGCCATAACCTAACTTATTGCTTTAAGGCATAATTGCTGGGGAGAGGGGGGGAACACATAGTCCACATCCACATTACAATGTATCTTTCATCGTGCATTATGGTCCTTGTTGAAGTCGCGCTGGAGTGCCCGTATAAAATGGACAAAATAGAACGCAAAAATACTATTTTGGTTGAACAAGCGAAGCTGAATTCGAACAACAACTTTCGAAGATGTTTCCGTCTAGACAGATGGCCCTTAGTTGCTGGCTACAGAAAGCGATGGCGAAGGCATAACATTTTTACACATTAGGATGATAAAATGAGTTATTTTTTTTCATTTACACTGGTTTTGTCTAGACTGTAAGATGATTCTTCTGGGCACATTTTTTTTCAATCACCATATGAAGATAAATATTCGAATTTCTATTCATTATTTTTTACGCACAGAAGTAAGTTTTAATATTTTAAAAAGCTCAAAATATCTTCGGTAAGGTGTCTGAAATATAATTAGAATGCATATCGTCACTAGTCAAGTTGATAAGTTTACATTATTTAATGTTTCAATAGCTGGGATGAATTTAGCAACGTGGAAGCATTTTCAGCACTGAATACTCTCTTTTAAAGAGGCAATATATTTGGCGTCTCATTAAAATATTGATTATAATATCTCGCAAAAAGATTGTTATATCAAAGTATTTTTATTTATGTTTCCATTCACTCATTTAACCATTGCACACACATAAACACAAGAACTCGAAATTTTTCTGTTCCGAAATTTATAAATGATTGGCCGCCAACATAAAAGACAAACAAGAAATATTTTATTATAATAACCGCCACTCAGACCCGTTATTTCGGCTGAAACATCCAAACTATCAGAACTTTTTTCGCGAGCGCATCATGGATGTGGCGCGTTTCGCGTCTCTCGACGCGCAAAAAGGGCGTCTATGGCGGTCAGCCGGTCCGTCTGCGGCGTGTCGGGCTTGAGCGATGCGTCCATCTTTGGCACAGGCGGCTTTCGGCGAAAGGCGGGGGCCGTTGCAAAAAAGCCGGCACGGCGACGGCGAAGGCGGCGTACCCTCCCCTGCCCCGGCGCTGGTGTTTGTTTTCGCCCAGCAGTTTGCGGCCCTGCGAGCGCCCGCCATCAGCGGCGGAAAGAGAAAGCACCGGACGGAGAGAGAACGGGAGAGGAACTGTAAGCGAAATAGAAGTTGTAGAGAGAAAAAAGAAATGTAAAGAATAGAAAATGAAGGGTAAGAAAGAGAAATAAAGCGTTGAAAGATAACTAAGAGAGAGAAGGAAAGGGGAAAAGAGAGGAAGGAAAAAACAAGAGGTAGAAGGAAAGAGAAGAGGTAGAAGGATAAGAGAAAGAGAAGAGAGGAGAAGGCAGAGAAAGAGAGAGAAGGAATGAGAAAGGATAGCGAGAAGGGAAGAGGGATAGAAAGAGAAAAAGAAGGAAAGAGAAAAGAATGAGGACGAGAGAGAATTAAATTTTAATGTTGATATCACGAGGAATAAATACTTTTTGTAATCAATTCAGTCAAGTGGGCAATGTTCTGAACAATTAAAGCTCTCAAACAATTTAGAATTATTCAGATGCAGAAAGCAGCATTAAGAGATGGTACACAGGTAATAGGGGGAAGAATGACAAAAATTGGCTACCTTGTACATTTAAGACGAGTTCATGTTGAATGCCAAACATTCATTCAAACAGCTTTCCTATTACTCTAAGAACAGAGAAACGATGCATGGAGTAAGGAGACGAGTGAATATGTGGAGACAATTCATGACGCCCACATATGAGAGCATGCGAGTGAGAAGGATAAACTCTTGCGATTAAGGACCATACGACTTTAGAGTTCAAGGAAAATGACAAAATCGAACTTGTTTATCCTCTGCCATTGAAAAAAGCGCAGTGGTTCGTACTAGCACAATTCTATGTGGCCACGTTCAACAATAAATATATTTTTTTTTCTTCAGCAAAAACATTGCCTTTTGTGAAAATTAGAATATGTGATTCGAAATTGCCAAACGTCTCTGGAAATATAAGTCTTTTAAAACCACTATGACCGAAAGCATACGGGAGGATTTAGGCAGAATTTTTCAAGGAAATAACGTTATTTGGCTGTAGCGGGATTGACATATATTGAGTTATCACAAAATTACGAAAATTTGGTGTGCTAAAAAAGAAAACGAAGCTCTTTTTTACGATGCTACCATCGTTGCCCACTAGTCAAAAACACTAATTCTTTTGGGTTTTGGGTGAAACAGCCTGAACTTTTAGAAACTGTTCCAGAGAGATGGCGATGGGCAGCGGTTGAGGATCAGTGGTGGAGTGGAAAAGCATACATTTAATTGTCCAAGGAAAATAACTAACTTTGGCTTTTTTCGCCAAATACTAGTGGATTAAACAACAAAATTGGAGAAAAAGAGACGAAGTTGATCGTTACGATGCAATTACTATGTATTCTAAACTTTTTAAAACCTAGCACTGAAAGCGTGGGGTGTGGATGGAGAGTTAGAAATCAGTTGCCGTCTGACAGGCGAAGAGATCCAATATGGGAAGGGGGGAGGCATTCAACTTTATTTTCCTGAAGTAATAATGTAATCAGAATCTCGATTAGTTACTATAGTAATTGTACTCCCTCACCTACGATATTTGGTTCGTCATACACGATTGAATTGTAAAAAATTTATTTTTTTAAAAATATTATTTGTGAAACGACCACGCCACCGTTCGCTTCCGAGGCCAGTCTTATTCATATGGAGAGAGAGATCCAACGGTGGTGCAAATCTCGGTAAATAGCCCTTGGTATCACCTTGGTAAGCATAATGTTGTTTACAAGCATTCGAATTATGAGGTGATAGGATGATGATGAATGATGATGATGATAAGACGGAAGAACGTACATCACAATACAATTATGCTTAGCAGCGATCGAACCCTTACTGATCGCCGCATATTACAAATTGGCAGTACAAGTCACGATGCATCTGAACATAGTGGCAATCTCGTCTGTAGTTCGACGCAAATACCGGGTAATTCTTCGGTTCCATGAAAAAAAAACACTCTCACACTAAAAAGGTGTGGTTGTGGATACTGAATTACAATAACACGGACGTAGCAAAGCGAACAGGCGAGGATCAGAATGTAACCAAATAACAGCTACGACGTGCAATACAACTTTGTTGTCCAAAGACAACAAACGTAAATCACTCCCTATACTGAAATACGCCAATATCACGGGAAAATGGCGAGTACAAAGATACTATGTTCTTCACCATATGGCTTGGCAATATAGATTATAGAGAGATGCGTCAGTAATATTTGGTGAGTGAGATTTCGTGCAGCGTAAAGAGGAAATAATGTAGGAAATGATTTAACGGGTGAAGTGTAGTTGAAGTACACTTGAACAAAATTCGTGCGGAGTTTTGATTATACGTTTCTGTTTTTTAAAAGGTAATTGTAACTGTTTTTGAATTGTCATTTTTCATTATTATTTTTATTATTAATGTTATATTATTATATTATTACTTACATAATTTGCATGTTAGCTGTAATTTCTCATTTATATAATTGTGTCATCGGGGTTTATGCCATTGGCAGTTCAATAGTATTTTATCTTACTCTTTATCTTTAATGCATCTAAGTCTGTACGTCCAGACAGCAAAATACCAAATATTTTCGGATCTGCAAAAGTTTAAAAAAAGACAAAAAAAAAAAAGCATTTTAAAACTCTAAGCACTGAAAGGGGTGGGAGGGATGCCGAGTTAGCAATCAGACCTGCGCATTGGGTCGGTCGGTCGGTCGAGCGTCGGCCAGCCGACTCAGCTGTCCCAAACATTGTTTCGCAGCGCTGCCATCGCTCGCGCCGTTCTGCAGTGAGCTAAACCACTACACGTGTTCGGCCCGCCCGGCTCAAACTTATTTTAAGCTCTTCGCAATTGCGTTCGCACTTGGGATTGGGGCGGCTCGCGGTCGTATACAGGCTTCTACTTTTTCTATGTGCCTCAAGTACTCATGTGAGAGGAGAATTTAATTTTCTATGAATTTGTTTTTTTATATACGGCTGCTCGCGGCTTAGCAGAACGGCGGGGGCTTTTCTTAAACTAACTTCAATCTAGACTAAGTTATTTTAATTGCACTTTGGGCATTACTAACTACAATACTACATCATTTTTCTAGTTCTAATTTATATATTTACGTAATTATTGTTTTATATCGTTGGTAAAATGTTATTTTATTTTTTTTCATACAGTTCATTAATAAGACATAACCATTTCCTGATTTTCCATTTTCGGCACTTATGGACCCCTACTATGGAATGAATAAGACGGCGAAGTATCACACGGAAAGCAGGGCCATGGATGTTTTAGACGAATGTTGAGTTGCAATTTTACTATTTTTGTGGTTTCTCCTGGACGCTCGATATTTCTTTCCTCACCCTTGTCCCATCCTCATCCCCTTTTCCTCACTTACACTTGCATGCAATTCACTACATATTGTGAGTGAGAGATATGTCGGGTGCGGTGAGAGAACAGTCGCTGGGAGACCTGTTGGCAGTTTAGAGCTTCTGTCGGCTGAGGCGGTGCGTCGCTGGAGGAAATATCTGAAGAGCGAATACCCCACAAACCCATGTGCTGGTAGGCGCCGGATTACACGTTCCAGCGAGGGAGAAACTGTGCCACCTCTACTTGCAACATGCACTACACTCACGGGACTAATGACCAAAGCAGTTGCAGCGCCTGGAAACAGTAAATGTATCTCACACGGACGTACACTCTCTCAAACACACACTCACACACACACATACTCTATCTCACACGTACATTCACACATACACACACACACATACACTTTCGTAAATGCACGTTCAATTTGGCACGTACACATACCCTCTCACACGTTCAAGTACACTCTCATACATACAGATTCTCTCTCTCTCTCTCTCTCTATATATATATATATATAATATATAAATTATATATAAATATAATAAATATAATATAGATATATATACACACAACACACACACACACTTCAACATATATACACACTCGCATACACACGCACGTTGGGACATCCTCTCGATACACACACACACACACGCACACGTGCTCATTTCCTTCTGCGGCCCTTCTCCCCATCGCGGAACGCCTGTGTCGACACAACTCCTTTGTTCCGGGTACAGGAGGAGGTGAACGGCGAGCCCGCCTTAACTTCCAACGCCTGAGCTAATAGCCACTCGGCGACCGCTGCCTGCCCCGAAAACAAACACGGGCGGGGCAATTAACCAAATTGAATTACGCGGCGTGCAAATATTGGGAAGTCCACCGAGCAGGCTGCTTAGCAACGCGCTAATGCTTAATGCGTGATAGAGCCTTTCGACACGAGAGGCGGAGCGTTATTTATTTAATCGCCAACAGAGGATGCGTTTTTGGTTGGGCGTGTTTTCTGAACGAGGCACCAGCCAAGTTATTGTTGAGGTTTTCGAAAGTTCATGCGCGGCTTGTAGTCGGAATTGGGGAAGTCCGAATTTACTTTACCGCTGGGAGAAGTTGCTGGTCAGGTATGGTTACTATGCGTGATTAAAATTACACAGGGAATGTAAAGAAGGAAAAATGTGCAATTTTGTAATTAGATATATCCTTGCGTTCACTGCATAAACAACTCATATTCATAGCACAAATTTTGGTCTGCCACAATGAATATTCTGAGAAAAATTGTTTATGACATAGAAATGGAGAGTAAATAATGAAGATGTGAATCAAGAATCTCACATACACTCAGGAGAGTAAGTGTTCTGGAAAATAAAATATCGGACTAACAGCAGGATGTCGGCTGACAGGTCGTACGTAGTCAGAAATGGCATACGAGAAGATAGGTGGTCGCCAGAAAGTCAATGCAAAAGGTTGAGGAACTTCAACCAATGAAATAGGTTCTAAATCTACCTTAAAAGAAGATGTAGGAGGAACAAGAGAAGGAAAATGTAGAATCTCTCATTTTTTCTGCAAGCTTAGTTTCTTATTTGTCAAAATTGTGGACCGGATTTTAACGCGATATCCTTCCATTCAAATTCATCATTAGTCAAGGAGTAAGTAATTTTTTTACATTCTCTTATACGAAGTACAAGGAAAGTTATGTAATGCTTACCAAAGCGTTGTCGTTATTTACAGAGTCCGCCGAAAACTTTTTCGTTTTGTGTTCGTCTATATTACTCTCCGCGTCCGTTTGTAAACACCAGTCTCTAAGCCGTACCCAAGAGTTTCTGGAAATGTTGAGCCCATGCAAAAATAAAAAGATTATCTTAATTTTACGCGATACTTCATGCGAGTATGATACCCCTGGACATTTTCAAAATTTGTGTAGGACAACAATGCAATAGAATTTGTTGTTTTTTTTACTTTCTGTATCATTTGTCCCTATGATTTCCTTTCATGCGTATTATAACAGATTGTTCCTAACGTCTCAAGTCAGAATTTGGGAATCCTGATTTTTTTAGGACCGTCGTCTTGCTCGTGCATTCTACTTTTATGCTATTTTTATGCATGCAAAGCACGCAGTTATTGTACTCTGTGAAAACGTGAACTCGGATTAAAGAACTATATTCACGCCGTTTCATTTAATTCCGTTTTCCGAACTCTGAATACCCGCTTGTCAGAGGTGTAATCCTTGGTTGAAATCCTCTAACAATAGAACATAGATTATGATGTCCTCTGAAGTTCCCTGACAGCCATGAAACAAAGATCAAGAAAAATAAATAATGTTATAATAGATGAGAATCAAATGGCATTGCACGTGAGGGGCTGATATATTGCAGTTCATACGCGGACGGAGAATTTCAAGAACAAACAAAGAGATTCGGCTATCCAGACACGAAACGTGAACAATGAAGTTTATTGTGAGAAATCTACGATCAATCATTAACCCAGGACACCCATGTGTTTGGTTTGGAAACAACGATGGTTTAGATTGTAAAGTGACAACAACGTAACTTCAAGAGAGCTAATGACACCATGGTCCCAGTGGTCATATTTTATTTTTATAATTTTTTTTCCTGAAATCTAATAATCTGAAACATGATAGAATAAATCAATTTACCTTTCTGTCGATACATTGCATTTCAAATTTGTAAAATAAATACTTCAATATTTAATCACACGTAATACCAGTACTCTCTCTATGCAAAGTGTAGATGATGAACATTTCAGAATGCCTCTGAGAGTCAATAAACAGAAATATCAATAACGTGACGATGTATTGGCTGTCATTGTTCTTCGGTGGATGAGATATTGCAGTTCCCGTGCGAACGTCGAAATTCATAAACCACCAAACAAATTCGATGATCCATCGAACAATGAAGATAATCGCGAAACCTCTTGTGACCCATCATCAACACTCATATGTTTGGTTTGGAAACAGCGCCTGTTTAGATTGTAAAGTGACAAGAACGTAACTTTCACAGAGCTACACGTCACTCCGGGCCGGCAGTCATTTGTTTTCCCCGTCGTGCGGTTTATAGGCGTGTCGCCTAGCGTGAAGACGTGTCATCTGGGATAACACACGCTGCTGCAGCTTTGCGGGCGATGAGATATAAAGTGTTTGAAGGAGGACGAGGCGCGGGCAAGATTTGCAACGCTCTTCTCTCGGGGGACACCGAGGATTGAAAGTCATAAACGCCGTGTGAATTGTAGATAAAGCGGAATGTTAATTTTCACCATTCTTCTTTATCAGTGATCAATTGACCAATGGCGTTCAAGAAGTCGTATCGTGAGCACGGTACTGCTGTAATTATCTCTGAGAATTAGCACTTCTCACTGAATGTTTTTCTATTACTATGTAGTTGTTATAAGTATTTGGAGGTATTACTATTAATCATGGCATTAGTAGTAAATGATGTTTCTACTCCTACAAGGATTTGATTTGATACATTTAGTCAAAGAACAGTAAAAAACTGCAGTGCCTCTGACCGGGAGGTCCTAGGGTTCCACTTTCGACCCAGTAGAATTTTCGACACTAGCTAGGCAGCTAGGTTGAATATAGTCGCTGTCTGGAGGAGAATTCTAGCGACTAACTCCTCTAATCGGTGGTTTTCCGTGGTTTCTCCGATCAAAACCAGGCGAATGCCGGACACGGAGCCTAACGGAAACGGGTCACGAACCACGTGCGATCTTTCCTACCTCGTCCTTGGCGTATCCTTACACACGTACACTAACATGCAGTATACTACCACACAGTCGGGAGCTTAGAGCTTGTTCCAGCTGGTGCGGTGCCCCGCTGGTGGGAGATACTTGATTGAGGAAAACCCCGCTAGCCGACGGTAGGTCTGAGCCGGATCTCGCCATTCAATGGGAGGAAACCACCGCTACATCCCGAGCAAAAACATTCACTTACATAACTAATTATCTTAGCAGTTGACGTGCCGGAAATCACTAAAAATCATTCAATTAATTTTCAATAACATATCGATTTGCTACTAGTTCACGTTGAAACAATGACAAAATACACTTAATTAGATTTATTTTAATCACACAAAAAATACCAACATAAACGACATCATGGAGCCAAAAACCGCCAAAACTACTAATAGCTAAAGCAGCAATCGTCACTCGCCCAGTCTCAGAACCAACTATCTTGTTGTCCACTCCCCTTGGATTACGTTGACGCCAATTTCGATTCGAGCGGCCATTGTACCAATTCAACAAAAACAAATCAGACGGGGTCAGAAATGACCTGACGATGGCAGTTAATGGTTACAGGAATTTAACTATTAAACGATATCAAACCCGAAACTTTTAATTGCTTAAATCTCGAAAGCGCGTCCCTGTGATTAATCATTTTTAGCATCTGAATTATGTTTGGTATATTCCATCCCGTTCTCCGTCGCCTTCGTTTCGCCCGCGCGGGCTTTAATTGTCACGAAGCAAAACCCGCTTTTTTGCCCGCGCGCTGCGTAAACACAGAGGCCCACCGGAAGTGGAAGAAACAGGAAGCGGGAGGAGGAGCAGGAGGAGGTCGGGCGCGAAGCGTCGAACACGCGATCCTCCGCCAGCAGCAACACGGCGCACCGGAGAAAGCCCCCGCACGCGACCCGAGATCGCAGCCTGCAGCTGGGCTGCCCGCGGGTAACGAGGAATAACGTATGCACCGGGAGAGGTGGCTCAGGGTATCAACTGGTGTCGCTGCAGTGCCTCCGACCGGGAGGTCCTAGCTTCCAGTTTCGACGGTGGCAGGATTTTCGACACTAGCTAGATAGCTAGGTCGAGTTCTGCCGTTGTCTGGAGGAGAATTCTAGCAGAAGGCTGCTCTGATCGGTAGTTTTCCGTGGTTTCTTCGATCAATACCAGGCGAATGCCGGAGGAGTACCCTAACAAACGGGCTATTGAGCGTCCGCGAACTTTCATTCCCCTTCCTTGTCCTCTCTTCAGCTCTTACTTACTCTCACTTGCACTTACATGCACTAAACTACCATACATGCCAGGAGACCGGTTGGGAGCTTAGAACTTGTGCTATCTGGGATGGTGTCCCGCTGGTAGGAAATACCTGGTTGGGGAAAACCCCGCTAGCCGACGGCAGGTCGGAGCCGGATCTCACCATCCAGCGGGGAAAGATCACCGCCACCGCTCTCAATGAAAACGTGCACTACACTTACGGGAATAATGACGTTAGCAGTTGACTCATCGCACAACGAATAACGTATATTCTTTTTAGGACGTGAATCATTTCTATTAATGCTCGATCAAGAAGTGGAAATTGTACACTTGATTCGTTAAACTTTTCGTTTTGTTAAAGATTATGAAAATGATAAAAATTATTGTACAACGTCGCTGTTTCTATTCCTTGCAGAAATATTTATTTTCTATTACCGACACAAGTAGCTGGCAAGTTGAAGCTTCGTGTACGTCCCTTACTTCGAATGATGGGAAATCCGAATCCCCCTAGGGTATGGGTCGTATTTGCATATAAGTATTAGTGTTCGTCAAGTTGTTATCTTCCTAAAATAGCATATCCTTCAACTCTACGTCAAAAATAGCAATTTTGTACACTGATATAGTTCTACAAAGAGTTTCCTGTCATCATCTAAGAAATACAAACACATTAGCGTCCGTAACTCATGATGGTAGTGGCAAGAAATAATTCCTTTACCTTTATTGCATTAAAGCATCAATCTCCATCGATGGTAATTGTTGTAATTTTCAAATTTCGTCGTAGACTCTATGTCATCAAAAAGTTGTTGGCAATATTCCACGAATCAAAACTCTCTTGAGCATACCGGAGTTTATTTGCACATCCTGTGTTCTGCATTTGACGTCCAGGTGGCGAAAAACGAGCTTGATAGCAGTGTCCTGTGCGGTACAAAGCTGTCATAATATGCACCTCAATTTCTTAAGTTTACAGATTTTCTTTTGCGGGAAATTCATATCTGAAAAAAGTAGGTTTTTCTTACCCGATTCTTATCTCTTCGAAACATTTTAATCTTAACCTTCTGGCAGTATAGAATAAGAGAAGTCGTCAGAATCTCCTGGGAAGTAAGGCACCGTTCCACAGCAAAATGATATCGAAAACATTTGCTCATCAAATTTAGAAGCCATCGGTGTGATTTCTTTCGTCTGAAATGACTCAATCTTTAAAATATGCCAAGAAAAGTTGACAATTTTGTGCTATTTATAAAGCATCACATATATACAACCTCATACGCTACTGATAAGGAATTAGCCTTCCGTCTTCAATCAAACATTGATTACAAAGAAAAAATAAGTTAGCATTTTATGATACAAAAGAATTTTCAGGCGCTTGCTATACAAAACACTCTTCACGCTGCAACATGAATTACCATCATGCATAACTCGGAAACGATGAGTTCTAGGCTCTTAGTCTTGAGTTTTGGCGTTTTGAAAGTGATATGAGATATATTCTAGAGAATTATTTTACAAAATAAGACTTGGCATTCTATGTATCACATTTTTGGAGTTAAGCTCTTTTGGGTACCCCTAGGTTGTAATATACTCAGAATTCGACTCTCAAAATCTATGTAATATTTTAATGAATGAATGGAGATACATTACAGTGGATTTTTGATTTTCAGTACAACTTAATATTAATGCTGGGTAATATTACGTACAATACTGTAATGCATTCAAGTACTCAATATTTGAAATTAGGTTCCAGTTAAAGGTACTTTCATATTTAAAACAATGGTCTACGAAGTCAAAATCGTCATATTAAAAATTGGCGACTGTTCTGCTAAGCTAGTTGTGAATCAGTTTTTGCTGTTTGCCAAAAAATTCTCGCTGTTCGCCTAGCTCTACTATATTTCTCTCGTATGTTGCTAGTAAACAAATGATCCTGCACATCAAAATAACGAGAAGAATATTTGAACCACTGACAGAACACACAGAAATGTCACACACGCGATGACGAAGGATCCCGTAAATAGAACAAAGTACCTATTCTACGGTATCTTATAAAGGCATGTTCGTATACTGTATGTTGAGCATATGCTCCCCATCCAAACCATGTTTTTTTCTCCTCAAAATAAACTGTCGATAGCTCGCTTTGGACAAAGAGAGTGTAGGAACAAAGCTTCGGACAAAGTGAGCTTTTCCACCGTAAAAGTATGTGGAATGTATACAAAGCAAGTGTTCATCAGGTTTTGTCGTTTTTTTCAATTCCCCTCCTTTTTCATCACTTTTCCATCATCATTCACCTCGTTATTCTCGTTCTCATCTATTCATCAGATCGTGACTCATGTGTCTTCATGACCCTTGTGAGTGAAAGATATTCATATAAGGTATCGACGTTTAGGACAGTCACGTGACGGACCTTGAAGCCATAACTTCTTTCCTTAGACCTAATTTCTTCATAAATATAGCACGCTTGTAGGAATCTCTATGGTGACCTTACAAACGGCGAAGTGACCCCCCCTCAAAGCAGAAAAGTTTCATTTTTCTAATTCTGATATGCCGATTCTTGTAAGTGCGGTAGTTACAATTATTCCTTACCAACTCCACAATTCTGGCAAGAATAGTCGGAAAATGTTATAAAGGTGGCAGGTAAGAAATTCGCGAAAAAGAAGTTGAAATCGTATCTTCGCGTTAGTCTGTCTTACGCTCAATACGAATGCTGTTATTAGATATTCCCTACACTCGCAGGAAAAGCCGATTCAAAATCCCAGGCTGCATACTCATCGCGCAGGGTCAGAAAATCTAAAACGTCTTGCATGACGGTGATTTGTTTTACTCGTGACCCGCACCGTAGTTCAAAAGTCTCACCACTTGCTTTGACTCTTTGATGTATTGAGCCACTTCTTGGTTAAATGCTTGAAAGGTTTTTTATAATGCATAGCACAATGTCGAAACTGCTAAACGTTGTTCCTTACGACCCTATAACGTCGTTAATCACGTCATTAATTGAGTTTAAGGATGTCTCCTTACGAAAAAAAAATCCCTATTGCAGTCCCTATTTCTGTGCTACAAATCTCCCTTTTGCTGTCCTTATTGCTTAGCTCTATAAGTCCCTAATGCTGTCCATATTCCTGGGCGCTAAAACTCGCTATTGCGGGGCTCTAAAACTTCTTCTTGCTGTCCCTGTTGCTCGGCTCTAAAACTCCCTATTGCTAACCCGATTGTCGGGCTCTAAAACTCCCTGCTTTTGGTCTCTAAAACTCACTATTTCTATCCCTATTGCCGGGCTCCAAAACTCTCTATTGCTGTCTCTATTGCCGGGCTCTAAAACTCCCTATTGCCGGGCTCTAAAACTCCCTACTGCTGTCAGTTGGTGTACGCTATGCCGCTCTTAAACCCCTTTCCGTAAACCCTAATAAATAACGATATATGAAATGCAGAAGCAGCACGTGCCTTGGGTTCACGTGACAGGGTGACTCAGGGGAAGCGCATGTAACGGAACGCCGCCAGCGGGCACCCGGCGGCCATTACGTGACGGCAGCGGAGGGTGCTCGGCGCTGGGACCTGTTTACGGTGTTTGTTGTTGCGTTCGGGCGTTACGTAACGCGCGGATAATACTGAATTACAGCGGGCGTTGAAGGTCGTTCCATTGCATCATGCGAATGGGAGTGGGCAAGGCATTCGGGCGTATAAGGATGCGCACACGGATGTGCGAGGTGCGTTTGTTTCTTAATTCGGTGAAGACTCTTCGTTACTGAGTTAGAAGGATGCGTCATCGATTTCCATATTCTCAACTATCGATGTTTTATAGAAACATCGATGTTTTTATAGAAACATCGATGTTTTTATATACAATTGAATTAACAAAAATCGATGCTTTCAATATCGTTGTTTCTTAATTGTTTAGAATTCACCTCTCGAATTGTTTAAATGTTTAGAACTCAGCTCTAAACTGTACGACATTCGAACAGAAATTTTAAAAAATCATCAAAAATCCTAGAAATTTTAAAACAAACTGAGATTCAAGGATTAGTTATGTAGAGCGTACGCCAGATAAAAACAGAACCGAGACGGGAGACAAGAAGCAATGAACACCAAATGGAAGATGATCCATTAGAAAGTCTTACGAAAATATGGTGACAGATCGCGTCGGAAGCCACAGTCGCCGAAAAAGATGATGATCATGAGGGATAAATGTTAAGGAAACAGTTAATAAAAAATACAACAGGAACTAGGTGTATGTGTCTTGAATACGTAGTTAACTGTGACAAAGAAAGGTGTAAAAAAGAGAGAATTAATACGTCAATAGTGAAAAAACGACACACGCGCAGGTGTATTTAGGCACCGCTATTAGTAGTTATTTATGGTCCAAGTGGATTATTATAGTTTTTACTTACGAGTGGATTGCAAAACTCCAAGAGATTGTAAAACCAATATACCCGAAGTATCTCGCAAAGAATAAGATGTTACGAATGTTATATCGAAACGCTAATCTGGCGTGCTCTCACCTCATAAAAGTATTCCCCAGAGTTCCGTCTGGTTACGAAACGGGAGCAACACTCCGATAACTTACGAGTTTCCAGTTTGCTTGCGAGATGTTAAACGAACTGTGCACCGCATCAGGTTTTAATACGCTCCATTAGCTGTTTCAACGTGGTTAAATGATACATGGTTCCGCTTCGGCAAAGAAATGAGAGACACGGAGCGGTTCTTGCTCAGAGTGTAAATGTTCGCCTGTCACTTTGTTCTTACGCGGTCTGGATGTACGTCTGAAGGAAATCGAACTTCGAAGGTTACCATGAGGAGGAAAATGTGCATTTTAATGTATATAATTTAAAGTGTAATGAAGTGTAAATTGTTAAAGTGAAGATATTTGTTTTGTAAAAAGCATAATGATGTAAGTAAATGATTTGTGAATGTCAGTCTGGTCTAAAATTATAGTTAATTCATTGATTTTCCGATTACTGTTCAGTAAGGACAGTTTGTGAATTATAATCCTTATCATTAACTGTATAATAAAGTAAAATTGCGATAAAAGTAAACGTTAGTTTTTTTATAAAAAAAAGAGTTTCTGCAAGTTGTTAATGAATTGTGGATTTATTAGGTGATAAAATCATTATTAACTAGTCGAATTAACTAGCACTGTTGTGATACAAATAATGTTCTTGAATTCAATTAATATTTCTCTTGTACGAGTGATGATAAATTAATAAATAATATATAATAATTAATAATAATAAATTATAATAAAAAGAAAAAGAAGATCATAAGATGTGAATACTGTAAATGTAAAAACTACTATTCTGAGTACTTTACTAACCCTATTAGAATTTTTTTGCATTAAAAGAAATAATGTTAATACCAATTGAAGCAACAGTTTTCCGGATTAATGAAAATTATTTAATCGGGGAATAATTGTAAGTTGAAACTGATGGTGTCTGAACTAACTTGTCAGAATATCGTGCTTCAAAATAGTGTTGGAGAATATGAAACAAATATACAACATTGAGATTTTAATCCGCAATGAGAAAAAGACAAAAAAAACCAATTATATTTTTTACCCCCACGAATTTAGCTGCCCCAATCTAGTTGGAGCGAATTGGCATACAATGTTCTACTGATGTCGTGGCTTTCCTGAATATGTGATTTCAGAATCACTCCTTTTATTTCCCTGAAATTGTTCTTTCATTTTCTCTAGTTCTTTAACAGAAAAACTGTTGAAGCTTCTTCAGCTGCACGGAAGGACTTGGGAATTAGGTTTGCGCTCTAGTGGCATCGTCTTTTGTACAGTTGCTAGTTTAACTCCCTTTTGTGTTGAATTTTTCCGTCCCGGCTATTCATCGAAAACATAATAATTCCATTGCCCCTTTTCCATTAACGGTCCTGCTCTTTGTAATGATTTACCTGACTTCACACCTTTTCAGTGGTAGTAATTATTTTAGGTAAAACTCCTATCAGTTTTTTTCTCGTCTTCGTTTTGATGCCGATAGTATAGCATTCTCACTGCTATTTGTAGTACAATACTTAGTATATGTAATACTCATAGCTGAAAAGTTTACATAACAGATGTCATCACTTAAAAAAGGTTCTTGACTTCATTTCCGTGTTAATGGGGACTGGGGAAAACATTTTAAGGCCTGATTTAATGATTAGCAATAATATTGTTAGTTTTTTAAAACAATTTTAACATTATTCGTAATACTACTTGTAATAATTATTGTCGTCATTGTTACAGATATTATGGTTTCCATTGCAACTGTGCGATCGACCGCTTTCTTTGCAGTGATGATTGTCGCAGTAATCTCACTACTTACTGCTAGATTCTTTCCCAAAAATAACGTTTGTTTAGCGATATTTGAGTTTGGCGTAATTATTGGATTTTCCGCAACTAACCGTTGTGTCCCGAGAATCACTTTCATTCTCTCATAGCTTTCCACTTGACCTTGTACTTACCTGTACATAATGTACTCTAAGGATGGGATCCGCGTACTGCAGGCGGGAGGTCATGGGAAGTAGGCCTGACAGATGCACCGTGATTCTCTCGTTGCTCGTGGTAGCCACCATCCTTTCTTCCTCCTTCTCTTCCTCCCACAGGTTGCGAAAGCTCAGTGGCATCTGCAGTGAGAGGTCCTAGGGCTGGTCCCAACCCAACGGTAGATTCCAGACTCGAGTTTTCCACACGGTTTACAAAGCTGGCTCTAATTTAACTACCGTCCCGAAGAGAATTCCAGAAACTGACTGCTCTGCTCTCTAGTTTTGAGTGGTTTCTTCTATAAATGCCTTACGGCTGACGGAGAATCACCTTAACAAACAAGCCACGGATAACACGCGATCTTTCTTGCATTATTCTTGTCCCCTCCTAGGGTTTCCTATGTATTCTCCCCAAAATACCTACGACTTTATGAAAATATACTTAATCCAATATGAAATAATTTTATCAAAGACAAACTCACTGCTTTCATCATGCTATTTAGTTTCTTCTTATATAGCCCTTTTAAAATAGTTGTAAGTATTTATAAACGTATTTCCGTTCATTTTTTGCCACGATAATACAAATATTATAGAATTTATTACTGCAATGTTTTATTATAATTTTTAACGGGATTAACGATAACGGTACGTTATGGCGTAACCAAGAGGAAGGCACGTGTGCACTCCCACCCAGATGCCGATGACTCATATTCACAATGTAGTTTTAACTCAACTGAAGTCACGAAAGTCATCTAAAATCTCAATTTCATAAGATATAAATATCTATAAAGTCCCTCAGGTAGCCCATGGACAGATTGCTAGCTTTCTGTGGTGCCATCCAGGGTTCGTTTCCCAGTCGGGGTTATCAGGCCCAAACCTGGGAACACCACTAGATTGCGGGTAAAGTCGGTTTATATCCGAACTTAAAATGCCAAGTACATACATACATCTATAAATTAACAAATGAAAATATATGTTAAGTTTAGCATAAGTGAAAAACGCTTTCAAGAAAACATTAAGTCCGCTGAATACACCTATCCACACCCCAAAAATATTTGGATTCGGTCGCTGTCAGAATGACGGATTTTTTGTGATAAGCGCTACTTTCATTAAAGGTTCCACAAAAAAATAAGTATGAGAAGCGCTTGTCGCAAGGGAAAAGCAATTCTGAGAACGCAGATCGCGGGCCAATAAAGCTGCACAGGATTGATTGATGATACCGGGCGCGCCAACGGCTAAATCCCGGGTAAATCCCGTATATGTAGTGTAGGTTTTCATTGCGAGAGGTGGCGGTGATCTTCTTCTGCTGGACGGCGATATCCAGAGCCACTCTATGTCGATTTGTGAAGATTCCCCAACTAGGTATCTCCCACCTGCGTGGTACAACCCCAGGTGGGTCAAGCTTCAAGCTCCCGACAAGTGTGGTAGTGTTGTGCATGTGAGTGTAGGTGTGTGTAAGCAAGGGGTGAGGATAGGACAAGGAGGAGGGAGGAAATATTACGTGCGGTCAGTTGCCCGAGTTTTAGGATACTGCTCCGGCATTTGCCTGGAGTTCATTGGAAAAACTTCCGATCAGAGCAGCCGGCCACTAGAATTTTTCTCCAGAGAGCGGCTGACTGCGACCTACGAAATGAGACTAGTGTCGAAAATCATGCCGAACCGTCGGGAGTGTAAACCGAGGACCTCCCGGTCAGAGACACTGCAGCGACATCAGTTGTCGGCCTAAGCCGCCTTCGTCGGTTGCTCCACAGGAAGGCCATGAGAAGTGGGCCCCGGGTGCAGCGATGCAGTGCAGCCGAGACTCGCTGGCGCATCGCGTGCAGCTCTTCCTTTCCTCTCAGACCCTCTGCCTTGCCTCCTACCCACCTCCGCCTCCCACCACCCGTGAGTCCCTCTCCCCCCTCTTTCCCCTCCCCTCCACACTTCCTCTTCCCACTCGTCCTCCCATCCCCACCCCCGCTTCGTCCTTCCCTGCCCTCCACCTCACTCTCGCCCCCCCCTCTCTCCTCTCTCTCTCTCTCTCTCTCATTCCCCTCCTCAGCCTTTTTTTGCCTCCCTCGCGCGTCAGCAACACATCATTTCCGCCTTCGCCGCACTCACTTGCACGCCACCTTCATTCGTTCTTTCTACGTTTTGCTCCTTGGTGGCATGTTTTTTTTTGTGTGTGTGTCTTATTTTCCATTTTGGGTTTCATGTTTTATTTTTCTCTGGCATCTCCTGCGACTTTATGTTGCTTCGAAGGATCGAAAGTCGTTTCCGGAGAGTCGTATCATTGGAGTCTCGATAGAGTGGAGTTTGTGTTGAAGGTTCTGGTGTGTGGTTCTATAACGTAAAAGCACACTGTGAGAATTTAAAAATGTATCCAGAAAGTCGAGCTAACAATGTTACGGACACACCAAACTGATCACAGAATTAGTTACTTTGACTAGGAACCGTGAATTTGGAACTGTTTCGCTCTCAGGGTGGTGTAATACTTCGATCAATTAGAATTATTAATACATTTTTATTACAATATAACAAGGCCGCACTTTGAGGAAAATATCCACTGCGTAATTGTCTATACAATTAGATTACAGGGTGGTGAAAACTGTATATTACAGATATTTTAGATATTTTTTTTAAATGGTCTTTCAATTTTTATCAAGAATTAAGATTTACATAGCAAATAAAACTACAGTACAGTGTAAGGCAAAGAACAATTAAGTAAAAAATTACAAACAAAAATGGGGACTACTTGTACCCTCGAGAGTCGTTAATAGTGCAAGGTAGAGAAACCTCATTTTTAAGGTATTAAAAGATTGCTGTGGTAAATTTCGGCGTGTTTTTATCCAGAACTGTTCGCTAAGACCAAAATGAAAAGTTTAAGATAACATGTTTTTAGTAGTGCTGGGAGGATTTATTCTCTCTCATCCCACCAATTTTGACAATCAAGATGTCAAAAGAAAAAAAATTGACTTGAACTGTAAATTCACTTTTTTACTCACAATACATTTTTTTAAAATTAATACACATGGACATTAATTGAAAATCGATATTAAATTGGGTAAAGGCTCAATCCCTCATTACAGGATTCACTTGCAGTCTGTTTCTTTACGTTACTCGAAAAACGGTACGTCTAAAGGTCTCAAAACCAGGGTTTTGAGGTCACTTATTGAGACAGTCTATCCTCAAAATCATTTTTGGCCCCACGAATTTATCTTTAAAGGAGAATAATTCATGGTGGAGGTATCATTTGCAATGCTGCACGAAGCTTTGATTATTAACTGTCAAAGCGACCAAACCACACCAAACAATGAATTACTCTTGTTAAAAATATTTTCGAATCAGTCATTTTCACTAAAGAAAATGTAAGAAAATGTAATTCGAGCTTCTCAAGACTTGTGCACAATGCATCTTGGGCATTGAAACGGGTTATGCCACCCACACTTTCCATTGTAATTTCTTTTCTGAAGTGCACATCATAAAACAGCCCGAAAGAAAATATTTAAGATGAAGAATAACTACAACCGTACCACTTCAACTAATTATCTTAAAATACGGCGAATGAAAATTCTTTTTTCGTCTGCGGGACCAGATTACTACCATTTCTCACCGTAATAAACTCATTAATGGAACTGCGTTCTTTCACTCTCTCGGAACTCATTTATTCACAGCGACATACGAGTATTCACAGTCATAACAACTTTTAATGGCATCATCAAATCGTGCAGTGTTTTCTTGAAAATTTCTGAACACGTCACATAGATTTTTAGTAAGTGTATTGAGACGTTAAAAGTGCTACTCGCAATGACTATTTAACCATGACAACAATAATAATAATAATAATAATAATAATAATAATAATAATAATAACAATAATAATAATAATTGTGATTACCCCTTCACCCTTCATCATCTCATAATTCACACAAGGCGTAACAACCTTGTTGTACTGAGAGATACAGTTAAAAAGCTGATCCTGGAAAAATTACACACGTTAATCTTGTACAGTGGTCAGTAATTGCCTATACGTTAGTAATTATATTATTATTAACAATAATAATATGTATTTTGGGAATTAATAAAGTTAATATATAATATTGATTAATAATCAATATATTATTTATATCCAAATTTATTAATATAATATTAATAATGAATATTTTGAATATTATGTGATTGTGAAATTTCTGAAAATGTGAGCCAATCAATAAAATTCTCAGTGCGAAATATTTTTAAAAGCCGTTAGGCAACAGCAAGTAGAATAAAGGTCTCCTCCCAGTGTTGCGGTTGCAGGGGCTGTGTTAGTTCCACCTGGAACCGTTAGGCTGCACATCTGCGCAACAGGCGCCGGTGGCACAAGGGCCCCCCTGAATAGCACTGTGATTTGCGACGAGGGGCGCGGCCATAAGCGTCACTTGTGAGGCTTTGCTTGCTGACTTCCGGGGATCCCCCGGGGCGACTCCCATCGAAACAATCGAGCAACGCCCCGCGCGCAGTATGTCAGGGCCACCGGCGAAGCGATCCCCCCCTCTTTCCCGGTGGGAGTCTTTCTTAATCTTCCGTGCGATTGCATTCGACTCGATGATGTACGTACACGGAAAAGAAACTTGTACAATGGCTTTCGAGTGCCAGCACTCGGAAAGGAATTTGCGGTACTGAATATGCCATCAAGGTTTTTTTTTTTTTATTACAACTCGAAATCTCTTGATTTTCTGTGCTTTAATAAATAATTTGAATCACAAATTATTTGGAAATTAAATTAAATGTTCGTTCGTGAAATGAACTTCCTCATAAGTGAACATTAGAATGTGCCAGATTTCCTGCTTGTGTTCAAGAGATACGTTTTCGTCTGAACTATTGATGCGAGATTTCTCTCTTCTCTCCTCGTTATGTGTTAGCATACTTTTAAAATTTATAAATTTGTCACGAATTACCGCAACGATGTTAACGCTAAGTGTTTAGAAACTTCTGTATCAGCAAATGAAACAGAGAGAATCGCACAAAGAAAATTAATTTTGAAATTTTAATTTAGAATGATACCTAGTTTTCACAACATTTGGATGTTGAAATCGTTCATGAAGTCCCAACGGGAAACTTTCCCAGTCAGGGTAATCTCTTAGTTCCCTTCCAGCTGATCTCCCATGTCCCGAGATGTGTGATAAGGTGGTTCGTGTAAGAGTAAGAGTAGAGGATAGGACAAGGAAGAAGAAGGAAAAATCGAGCATGGTCCATGGCCCATTTGTTAGGTTACTGCTCCATCATTCGTCTTGTATTGATCGGAGAAACCACAGAAATCGACCGATCAAAGCAGCTGGCCGCTAGAGTTCTCCTCCAGACAGCGCCTGCATATGACCCTGTTAAGTGCCTCGTGTTGCAAGACAGCCACCGTCGTGACTCGAACCCGAGAACCTGCCGGTGAGACGATATCCCGCGGTGGAAAATATCTTTGATGTGACACAATCCATTCATCGCCATGTCGCACGCCCTTCCAGGTGGCTGCGGCTCCAGACGCAATGTCAGAGGCGCGACGGCGGCGGCGGCGCCAGCGGTGCGCAGCCTTGTGGCCAGGCGCTGGCTATTTCCGCCCCTCGTCAACAAACACGGCTCGCTGACAGTCGCCGTCGGGGCGACCCCCTGCCCGTCAGCTCCGTTCCTCGCACCGCTCCCCCTGCTTTACGCGCTACGCCTCCGTCGTTCTTCTCGTGCCGGTCCCGCCTTCGTTCCCCACCAATCCCGTTTCCCCTCGCTTACTTCCCCACGCGGGACATCCACAGGAAGCCCCAATCCTCGCAAATCTATCCTCCTGACCTGACCCGACCCGACCACCTCGCACCCACCACCCATGCCCCGCATCGATACCCACAATACTCTGCCCACTACGCTCCGCCTCGCCCGGCATACGATCCAATCCGACCTGGATCCATCTCCAGTTCCAGCTCCGCGGTCCTACTCCGGACCCTACTCTGGCCCTACTCCGGGCCCCACTCCGCCCTATCGGCTCCACTCACGGCTCGACTCCGGCTCGACTCCGGCTCGACTCCGGCCTCGACCCGGCTCCCACTCCGGCTCCACTCCGGCTCCACTCCGGCTCCACTCCGGCTCCACTCCGGCTCACTCCGCGGTCCATCCGGCCCACTCCGACCGACTTCCGACCCGGACTCGACTCCGACTCGACTCATCTCGACTGCCCCAACTCACCTCCGGACTTCGACTTCCGACCGACTCCGGACTCGACTCCGACTCGACTCCGATCGACTCCGACTCGACTCGACTCGACTCCGACGCGAATCCGACCTCGACTCGGGACTCCGACTCGACTCCGATTTCATTCACTCCGTCATGCAACTACCGGTCCCCTCCAGCCCCGTCTCTACGTCTCAGTACATCGCCGGTCGCTCCCACCCTTTCTCCCCGTCACGCCTTCCCAGTCCAAAAACACCCTCGGCCTCCTTTGCCTTCGTTCACTGTCACACCCCGCACCGATGCTATGCGTCGGATGCCATCCCGCTCCCACACCGCCTTCTTTCCACCCCGCCCGTGTCATTTCTCCACTCCCCGCTCCCACCCCGCCCCTCCACCCCCTCCATTTGCCGGGCCCCTTCCTCCGCTCACGAGCTCACCTTTCCACGCACCGCGCCAGAACGCGCGCACGTTGTGCCCCAGCCGCTCTCCACCCCCCCCCCACCCCCCGCGCCGGCCGGGCCAGCTGGCTACTCGGGTTTGGCAGCTGACGAGCTAACATCAAGCGCTGGCGTGGCTAAGGCACGGGTGCCGTTGCTCTCCCCTCGGACGGATTGGCCAGTCAGTCACGTTGACGGTTTGAACCACCGAGCGAATTAACTAGCTTGGTATTGCACTTCCTGTCGGGTAATTTCATGCCAGACATACCATAAAATAAGAAATGATGATAGAAATGTTTTGTTTCATACAAAATAGGTTTAATTATCTTCAAACTCTAGGATCAAATAACGATTTGTATTGCCGAAAAGACATTTTCATCATTGTAGGTGGTTTGCCCCCCCTCTCCCCATAAAATACCTCTTTGTCTACAACTCTTTTATTATAGGAGAACAAAAGTACCAATCGATTTTTGCATAGAGAAATCAAATGAACTCTAAGCGTTCCTTTCCCCTCTCTCTCTCTCTCTCTCTCTCTCT
>BOPP01000007.1:4107170-4126506 GCA_017312745.1 Gryllus bimaculatus | reverse complement strand
GAGAGAGAGAGAGAGAGAGAGAGAGAGAGAAGAGAGGGAAAGGAACGCTTAGAGTTTCATTTGATTTCTCTATGGCAAAAATCGATTGGTACTTTTGTTCTCCTATAATAAGAGTTGTAGACAAAGAGGTTTATTCTTATGGGAGAGGGGGGGCAAAACCACCTACAGATGAAAATGTCTTTTCCGGCAATAACAATCGTTATTTGATCCCTAGAGTTTGAAGATAATTAAACTATTTTGTATGAAACAAAACATTTCTAATCATCATTTCTTATTTTATGGTATGTCTGGCATGAAAATTACCCGACAGGACGTGGCAATACCAAGCTAGTTAATTCGCTCGGTGGTTCAGAACGTCAACGTGACGACTGGCCAATCCGTCCGAGGGGAGAGCAACGGCACCCGTGCCTTAGCCACGCCAGCGCTTGATGTTAGCTCGTCAGCTGCCAAACCCGAGTAGCCAGCTGGCCCGGCCGGCGCGGGGGGTGGGGGGGGGGTGGAGAGCGGCTGGGGCACAACGTGCGCGCGTTCTGGCGCGGTGCGTGGAAAGGTGAGCTCGTGAGCGGAGGAAGGGGCCCGGCAAATGGAGGGGGTGGAGGGGCGGGGTGGGAGCGGGGAGTGGAGAAATGACACGGGCGGGGTGGAAAGAAGGCGGTGTGGGAGCGGGATGGCATCCGACGCATAGCATCGGTGCGGGGTGTGACAGTGAACGAAGGCAAAGGAGGCCGAGGGTGTTTTTGGACTGGGAAGGCGTGACGGGGAGAAAGGGTGGGAGCGACCGGCGATGTACTGAGACGTAGAGACGGGGCTGGAGGGGACCGGTAGTTGCATGACGGAGTGAATGAAATCGGAGTCGAGTCGGAGTCCCGAGTCGAGGTCGGATTCGCGTCGGAGTCGAGTCGAGTCGAGTCGGAGTCGATCGGAGTCGAGTCGGAGTCGAGTCCGGAGTCGGTCGGAAGTCGAAGTCCGGAGGTGAGTTGGGGCAGTCGAGATGAGTCGAGTCGGAGTCGAGTCCGGGTCGGAAGTCGGTCGGAGTGGGCCGGATGGACCGCGGAGTGAGCCGGAGTGGAGCCGGAGTGGAGCCGGAGTGGAGCCGGAGTGGAGCCGGAGTGGGAGCCGGGTCGAGGCCGGAGTCGAGCCGGAGTCGAGCCGGAGTCGAGCCGTGAGTGGAGCCGATAGGGCGGAGTGGGGCCCGGAGTAGGGCCAGAGTAGGGTCCGGAGTAGGACCGCGGAGCTGGAACTGGAGATGGATCCAGGTCGGATTGGATCGTATGCCGGGCGAGGCGGAGCGTAGTGGGCAGAGTATTGTGGGTATCGATGCGGGGCATGGGTGGTGGGTGCGAGGTGGTCGGGTCGGGTCAGGTCAGGAGGATAGATTTGCGAGGATTGGGGCTTCCTGTGGATGTCCCGCGTGGGGAAGTAAGGCGAGGGGAAACGGGATTTGGTGGGGAACGAAGGCGGGACCGGCACGAGAAAAGAACGACGGAGTGCGGCGCGTAAAGCAGGGGGGGAAGCGGTGCGGAGGTACGGAGCTGACGGGCAGGGGGGTCCGCCCCGACGGCGACTGTCAGCGGAGCCCGTGTTTGTTGACGAGGGGCGGAAATAGCCAGCGCCTGGCCACAAGGCTGCGCACCGCTGGCGCCGCCGCCGCCACTGACATTGGCGTCTGGGGCCGCACGCCACCTGGAAGCGCGTGCGACATGGCGATGAACGGGAGAAGTCACATCAAAGATATTTTCCAAGACCGCGGGATATCGTCTCACCGGGCAGGTTCTCAGGGTTCGAGTCACGACGGTGGCTGTCTTGCAACACGAGGCACTTAACAGGGTCATATGCAGGCGCTGTCTGGAGGAGCCTCTAGCGGCCAGCTGCTTTGATCGGTCGATTTCTGTGGTTTCTTTCTTCCGATCAATACAAGACGAATGAAAATGGAGCAGTAAACCTAAAAATGGGCCATGGACCATGCTCGATTTTTCCTTCTTCTTCCTTGGTCCTATCCTCTACTCTTACCTTACCGAACCCACCTTATACACATCTCCGGGACATGGGAGATCAGCTGGAAGGAACTAAGCGAATTACCCTGACTGGGAAAGTTTCCGTTGGGACTTCATGAACCGATTAACATCAAATTGTTGTGAAAACTAGGTATCATTCTAAATTAAAATTTCAAAATTAATTTTCTTTGTTGCGATCTCTCTGTTTCAATTTGCTGAATACAGAAGTTCTAAACACTTAGCGGGTTAACATCGTTGCGGTAATTCGTCGACAAATTTATAAATTTTTAAAAGTAATGCTAACACATAACGAGGAAGAAGAGAGAAATCTCGCATCAAATGTTCAGACGAAACGTATTCTTGCAACAAGCAGGAAATTGGCCATTCTAATGTTCACTTTATGAGGAGTTCATTTCACGAACGGAACATTTAATTTAATTTCCAAATAATTTGTGATTCAAATTTATTTATTTAAAGCACAGAAAATCAAGAGATTTTCGAGTTGGTAATAAAAAAAAAACTTGATGGGCATATATCCAGTACCGCAAATTCCTTTCGCGAAGTGCTGGCACTCGAAAGCCATTTGTACACGTTTCCTTTTCCGTGTACGTACATCAATCGAGTGAATGCATCGCACCGGAAAGATTAAGAAAGACTCCCACCGGGAAAGAGGGGGGGGGATCGCTTCGCCGGTGGCCCTGACATATCTGCGCGCGGGGCGTTTGGCTCGATTGTTTTTCGATGGGAGTCGCCCCGGGGGATCCCCCGGAAGTCAGCAGCAAAGCCCTCACAAGTGAGCCTTATGGCCGCGCCCCTCGTCGCAAATCACAGTGCTATTCAGGGGGGCCTTGTGCCACCGGCGCCTGTTTTGCGCAGATGTGCGCCTAACGTTCCAGGTGGAACTACACAGCCCCTGCAACCGCAACACTGGGGAGGAGACCTTATTCTACTTGCTGTTTGCCTAACGGCTTTTACTATTTCGCAGCTGAGAATTTTATTGAATTGGCTCACATTTTCAGAAATTTCACAATCACAGATAATATTAAAATATTCTTATTAATATTAATATTAATAAATTTGGATATAAATAATATATTGATTTTAATCAATATTTATATATTAACTTTATTAATTCCCAAATACATATTAATTATTGTTAATATAATATAATTACTAACGTAATAGGCAATTACTGACCATGTACAAGATTAACGTGTGTAATTTTTCCAAGGATCATGCTTTTTTAACTGTATCCCTTCAGTACACACAAGGTTGTTACGCCTTGTGTGAATTATGCGATGAGAAGGGTGAAGGGGTAATCACAATTATTAATTATTATTATTAATTATTGTTTTCTCTCTCTCTCTCCTCTCTCTCCTCTCTCTCCTCTTTCTCCTCTCTCTTGCCTCTCTTTCTCCTCTCTCTTGCCTCTCTTTCTCCTCTCTCTCCCCTTTCTGCTCTCTTCCCCTCCCTCCTCTCTCTCTCCTCTCTCTCCTTACTCTCCTCCCTCTCCTCTCTCTCTCTCAAAATAAATAAAAATTACACTTTTAGAGTTCTGGAATTTCCCGCAAGGAACCTAACGAAATATTCAGTTCCAGAAACATTCAGATTAACACATCACTTGCCACAAGTTGGGACAATGTAATTGTAACGAGTGGACACACGGTCACACTCCTGTTCCCCGATTGCTGCATGTAGATTTCGTGATGATGCGGGTGACCTTATGTTCTGCTTAGTGGTCTAACATTGTTCTCCACTACATAATTTGAAAACGTCGATGCCCTATGTTTCGTACAAAGTGGTTGCTTCTGCAGCTACATTTGCTATGAGAATTACGCTGTTTGCCACCCCCCAGTACAGTTATGTTTTGGACATGCCCTACTCAAAGTTTCGAAAATAACCAATTTCAAAAATGTGTTGAACGATTTTTAGGAAGGGTTTGATTTTCTTTTCCAAGTGTTTGCCAGATGGTGTCAGTAATGGTGTCACACCGTTTGATAAAATGTATTATGTATTATAACTCCAATTAGAAAACGCTAGCCGGCGTGTATCAGCTTGGTTAATAGGTGAAATATACGAAGATGTCTAGAATTGGAGAAGGCAGAAGGCTTTTTTCTCCTAAGAGATCCTTATGTTTTTGTGAACATTTTTTTGTAGTTTACAACAACTGTTTTCCTCGCATTACATCTAAAATTTCAAATGAATATCCAAAAATGAAGATTCCTGGCTGATAAACAAAGTATTAACAATCATACAAGTTAACACTTTAAGTTCCTCGTTTGACAATTCATGCTGTTATTTTATAAAACTGTCTTGTCATCTTATGTGTGTCAATCATACATTTACATTATTAGGAAGAAAATTTGAACTGTTTATACAGATTATCTTACCCATTCCATGTTTTCAAACAAGGTGGTTATGGTAACTGAGGTCTACTTCTCTGGGATCACTGTCGGACATTTGTGTCTCTTCCTACAGTTTAGATTCTCCCAAACAATACGGTTGATACACGAGTATTACGCACGTATAAAAGCACGTTGCAACGCGTGTATAACGTTTCTTTTTCATAGTTTTGTATTACGCTCGGGTACTGTGTCAGTCATTTTATTATTTTGTTTCCTTGACCTACTAACCATTATATCGTGCTATGTGCATTGTACAAAGGTCAATAGGTCCATTGTGTGGTTAATTTTTAGCAGGTGTTCGTAGCGGAATGAAATGGCTATAATGTGCACTTAACTGAGACCGCGATACACAACGAGCGAAATGAAATGTAACGTAGGGATATTAACCTTTTTAGACGTGCTGTGAGTTTTCTCTCTGAAATATATTTTCCTAACACTTTGTAACTTCATACACATTTTCAATGCGGTAAATTCTATAAGCCTAAAATAATACTTTAATTCTAAAATTAAAAAAAATTTGCAGTGATTTTATTTTAGAAATGTCACTTGGTTGAATATAACAGTTCAGTATTTTTTTTAATTTACTTCGGCTAAAGTCAACCTTTACTAAATAGTATCGTAGTATTGGCCCACTATTAACATCTGTAATCAGTTTCGTATGTATATAATACGACCCGTTTACGAATATAATTCGTATATATTAAAAATGTTTCATGGAGTCCTAGATACTACTTTCAACATCATTTGTCACCTTTCTAATTGTCAAATAGCATCAAGAGACTATTATCATCATGCGATTCATAGCATCATAGTTTTAATAAAAATTATAAATCCTTGGAATTTTCGCAACACGTATAAAACGTATTATATTGTTCGTAACGAAACTATGCGGTAAATAACTGTTAATAATTGCGTGCTTGCAGACAAAAGTAAATTCAGAAGCCCAAAATGAAAACAGTCTGTTAATGAACACGTCGAAGTCTTGTAAAGGCACATTATAAATATTCGATTATTTCAGTTCAGGGGCAGTTTGCATTCACCCATTGAAATTATAGGGAAATAAAGCTTTATGTAGATGTACATTCTTCATAACACATTGGAAGCAAACGCATTCGCCAAGGATTAACGAGCAGCGGAGAGCAAAGATCATTGGCGGAGCTTGTTTTTGTCCGACGAGTTTGAACTTTGAGAGTGGAGCGTATTTCATTTAAAAGGATCGGGTCCAGCTATCAATTTCCTTCCGAACGGCGCCTGTGATACAGCTCTGCGCGCAGAGAAACCTGGTTCTGCTACACAGTGCCACAACATTCTCTCCGCAGAGTGCTTAACTCAAGATCGACTGCACAACTGCAAGTCAGAGGTCAGGCGTAACAGTTCTGAAGCGTATTGCATTGTGCTGTAGGTTTCAAATCAATCTCTGAACGAGGGAAATACAGTATGCTACAAAGAATGGAGCTGGACCCCAAAATTACTTTGTGCATCTACATACTACTCTGTTGCCTATAACCGTGTTATAGGATTGACTTTCTGTTACTATTGGTTACTTGACTAGAGTCACAAAATTATGCCATTCACTGAAAAGAGACGTATTTCATCTAGTATGTCCGTGAATAAAACAATGTACGAGTAGTTAACCATTGTCGGATTTGTACGTATTATGTGAGATAGGCCGGTTACAAGTACAACTTGATCGCCTGGCGCGGATCCACGGGAAGGGAAATGAAGGAAATCCCCCTCCCCCGCGCTTACTTTTTTCAGTGTCTATTAATTTGAACTTGTCACGAAACATTCAAGCGAAAAATATTTTAGGATAATCATTAAAACGAATAAAATAGTACCGCTGCATGAGCTGAGTGTGGCCTGCGACATTTTACGAAATCTCTAATACGACACTTTCGCCCAAAACATTTTTAATTTCCCCTCCCAAATTTGTCTCTGGATCCGCCCCTATCGCTGACAATCTTGTTTTCAGTAGGCCGCGCTGATCATAATATTCTACTAGGGAAGATATATCCTGTGTAGATTTATGTACGATAATGATCTACTGTAATTTTCTGTGATTATTTTGAACATAAGGATGAGCCTTCCTCCCATAACTGTGGGCAATGACATACGATAGTGACAGTCAAAATTTGATATTTCATAACACATCAGTCGGAACAGATTTTAAATTACTTTAAAGAGGCCATAGTTCGTAAAACGTGTTTTTATTGGACATTATCCGTACGTATTTAAGATAAGGTCATAGTGCAGCACTTAGTTGCTCCGTATTCAACCCCTGAGAGTTTAGTTTGGTCTCCCCTGCCCCAGAGGTACTTCATCACCTTCCGCGCAAATGTTTTTGACCCCTGGGTCCGAAAGGTCATTAAATATGCGCAGCTTTCTTTTCCGGATAAGGCCATGGTGGCATAGAGATGACGCATGTGGGAGTGTATGGTGCAAAATAACCACCTTTCTCTCGATCGAGCTCTAGATTCAGAGGGCCGTAACACACACACGCGATAGATATGGGAAGCCTGGAAGAGGTCTTTAAAGTTTATGCGAGATCGTACACGTCCTAAAACAAGTCACGCGTCTTGTATATTCGAAAACCCAAGTCCCCCGTTTATCTGTTTCATTGGCTTCGTAACGATCAATGTTCCCACTTTTATCTCCCACGCGTCTAGTCGTACTTTCAAGCAACTCGTTCTCTGGGCGGGAAGAGTTTTGGCAGAACCGTGAATTGAAATTTTATGTTCCTGATAAACAGGAAAGCAACCGGAATTATGGAGGTGAGGGGTATAGTGAAAATAAATCTTGCAGCATATGTGCTGTTGGTGGTGCATATCGTGGGTAGCAAACAGTTTGAATCAATAAGCAATATCGTCGCTTGTGATAGCTTTTGATCGCTAGACTTACTGAAAGAAGGTAAATATTTCGTCGGTTGATTATTGTTGAAAGATGTGTGAAGTTTGACTGCTATCCGGCGTCATTTCATGATATGTGTGTGTATTCAAGGTATATGACAGAGAAAGAACAACATACCACATTGCTATATTAAATTTTTGAAGCTGTAAATGAACCGACGTAAATTAATAAATCTGTATTTCAACAAATTTGTACTCACAGTTGCACATCTCAGAGAAATATATTTTTTTAATCGTGAACTCCACTGAAGAAGAAACGTTAAGTATGAGTTAAGGCGACGAGCATGTCTCATTTAGAAATGATACGAAAAGCTATTATGATTGATTCTAATTGATTCGTTACTTACACCTGTCCAAAGGCTGCGACAATTTTATGATCGAGGTTAATTTCACTAAACCAATGATAGTCAAAGAAGTACCGCTCAATTTTTCACTTTATGTAATACTTGTAAGTGTTTAAAGAACATTTTATTATTGGAGATATAAACATATATTTGTAATAATACCGCTTTACTTATTTATTTTGAAAACAATTATTCAATGATAGAATTTATGATTATGAACTTATAAATAATAATTATATGTAATATTTATGAGTGTTATTTGCCGTAGGTAGTGGTAACAAATATACCATTAGTTCCAGAAATGAAAATAAGAAAAACACACATCTTAAAAAACGAAGATGTAAGAAATTGATGAAATCAAAATATACATAGTTATAGTCTCTACCACCGACACCAGGTCGTCTCCGTTAACACATTCCCGTCTTATATTAGAATCTCGGTAATCGCGATTCTGCTATGTTGCTCAATCTACCAACTAGTAATGAAAATAATCCAGTTATTGGTCCACCACCACCACCAACCTGATTCCGTTAATAGGCTCCCGCCTTTTATTAGGAATCACGATAAACGCGAGTCTACAGTACTACTGAATCTACCGCATGCATCAAATAAGAGAGCCAACACTCACTCGAGACGCTTCCGTTGGTCTTGGCGTGACCGTTGGTGTGATGGTGCTGCACGGGTCCTAAAATTGATCAAATCAAAATAATACAGTTATCGGCTCTACCCCCTCCACCAGCTTAGCTTCGTTAAGACGCCCCCGCCCTATATTAGGAGTCTCGACCAACGCGAGTCTACTCTGGTACTGAATCTACCCCATGCTTCAAATAAAAATTTAAAAAAAGCAAAAACTCACTGGAGACGTGTCCGTTGGTTTTGGCGTGCCCGTTGGTGTGATGGTGCTGCACCGGCCCGGACCCGCCTCCCGGGTGGTGGCTGACGTGCGTGGAGTGGTGCGGCACGTGGTGGTGGTGGTTAGAACCACCCCCGCCGCCGCCGCCGCCTCCGCCGTGGTGGTTGCGCATCATGGTGTGCGGGTGGTGCATGGTGCCCGGAGGGTCTGCCGGCACGGGCGGCAGTCGATGGTGCGGCGGTGTCCTCACGTTGCGCGCGCGCCACTCGCGCCCATTGCGCAGAGTGGTGCTCGACGTGGGCTGCGTGGTGGCGGCGGTGGTGCACCGAGAGGGGGGAGCAATGTGCGTTGGTGCCGCACCAACGGGAAAGCGATGGACGCGGTAGGAGTTCGCGTCCCGGTCGTCGCACACCTGCACTCCAAAACACTCGCCTTGTCACAGTTCAAGGTTACGACAGTCAATTATGAATAAAACTTCGCGATTTGATTTTCGTGCGGGTTTTTTAACGCACAGAAAAGTAATTCTTTCACTTCTTGAAATTTCGATTTGTGACTACATAATCATGAATTCAGTACTCCTATTTACTCGCGTGTTCACTACGTAAACAATTGCCAATTACATCTTGTTTTTAAAAAAAACGCAAACAATGATTGAAAATTACCAATTTACTAATGAAACAATCCTTTTCGTTGGACAGTACGAAATCATTCAAGAATTAGACACTGCATTTCGTATTGTCGTCACTCGAAAGCTGTCGTGACCGTCGTTCAAACACTCATTGATCGAACGATTCCACTGTTGCTTCGTTTTTTAACAACTTGTTCACTAAACACTCTTGAAACGTGGCTTCTTTGCAGTCGGGATATTGTCGAATATCGAGATATTCCACTGTTGCTACGTTCCTTTGTTTTTTTCGTAACAATCGTTCGAAAACAATCAGCCGCCGTGTCTTGTTCGTGGGACTGCTGATTGAAACCGACGTAACCGAGGGTGGGAGATGCCGAGCGGGCGACGAGTTGCGCGGTGAGGGTAAGGAGGGGGGGGGGAGATTTCACCCAATCCACTTTCTCGGCGCTCCGTTCGCGGCTTGCGGTTCAGCCGTGCTCGGGTCCAGCGCGCGCGCACTTGTTCCCCCGGGGGCCAGCACGATTCTGGTTCCGCGGCGCGCCGTTTGCTCGTGACACGCTCGTGGCTCGCAGTCCATTCACTCGGCGCGAGGCACGAGGAGGGGGCGGGGCGGGGCGGGCAGGGCAGTCGCAACGCAGGCCAGCGGGTCGACACGACCCGCGCTCTCCTTTCCTCCGCGGTCACTGGTTCGACGCCAGACGCCTTCCGGCGGCCGCGCTGGCCTTCCTACCTCGCTTCCGCTGCGTGCGTTTGGAGGTGGCGACGTGCTATTGTTCGTGCGCGACGTGAGTTTCGACTTCCGTTCAGCGATGGGCGATTGTTTTGATCGGCGAGGAACGGCTGGTGACGAATCTGGATTGTGCTATTGTTGCCGCAGAACTTTCGCGCACGACTGATGACGGGTTATACCGCAGTAGTTATTCCAAGAAATCTTAGATTTCGCGCACCAGGAATTCACTGGTATATCTACACATTCAATAGCGCGCCGTTATGTTACTGGGAAGTTCTTGTAAGTAGCAAAGAATATTTCTAAAACACTAATTTCTGTACGCCAATTGCTTATCTCACGCAAGCTTCACTTTATAAAGACTCGGCGACAGATTATCAAATATCTTACACCGTAACATGGATTAATCGTTATGCATGAACCTCTGAAACTGGCGTTAGATTTCTTAATAATTCTTGTGAATATAGCAGCGTGAATAGAACGGAATAGCTTATTCGCAAACTGATCTCTCTGCCACGTTTATTCCCAAATAGCATGAAATGCTCAGATTAAATTCCTGTCCCTCAAGTAATATTGTGTTTCTCAGGTCTTAGTTTCTAATCTCTCGTTCACTTCTTCGAGGAGATGCTGGCTTTTGTTAGCTTTTTATTGTGTGGTGTGCAAGTTCAAAACACGAATCCCGTTCGATGCACTGAACTTATATTTTTTTGTTGGCTCTGCGAGAGTGGGTGTAGATTTACACGTAGCGTTGTCGTCTGGCCGTTTTTATCTTTTTAGTGGTACATGTACGAATTCGATCGTGGGATTCGGCTTCCGTTTGGCACACGTTGCGAACTTTTCTTGTCGGGGTCCCGAGTTCGATTCCCCTTCGTCGGCTCGTTCTATAATCTTCTTCCTCTCCACTGCCTGCTTCGCCAGACAGGTCGCCGGCCGGTGTATCTCGCACGCACACGGCCTCTGGAGTGCTCGGGCTCCCAAGATCGTACTTCTTAACGCAGCTCAAGGGGACTCTGGAAAGGATCGTCCGCGCACTACGATAGAGCACTAACCAGAACCACTTGGACCGATCGCACCCGTCGACTGGTCGGTCAGCTTCTGCGTCGAATTGCTTTTTCTTTACGTCTTTCTACTGCTTGTTCTTCTGCCGTCTTCCTTCTGTTCCGAAGCGGCCGCGGAAGTAGCCGTTGGAGACGGCAACGGCAGGGAGGCTCTGCGGGTCGTTATCTCCCGCTGGAGAAGCCGGGAAGCAGCGTCTGTCAGCGCGAGGTTGTTAATATTCGTCACGCTGTTCGCTTCGGGGGTGCCGAACGAAACAACAACTGCACACGGGTTTGTTTGGTCAAATCACCTGCATCAACCGCTGGTTTCTGTTGCACTCTTTATATATGTATTTCGCGTATAAATGGTTTTATCTTCTAAAATAAATCGGATTTAGATGAGATTCACGTTTTGCGTACTATACAAAACAGAACAATCTCGTGTCTGAGTAGTCGAATTATGCAAAACCGATAGTTAGGTTGCACGTCTTTAAAATTATTAATTTCTCACACAAATTTCTTCTATTCATGAAAAGTAAATCGTGCCCAGTAGATTACTGCTTCTTCAAAATCGTGTTTAAGAAAGAAGTACGTAATTATTTCTCTGTTTAATTTCTTCAACACGTCGATCTACGTAGCATACGCAAATTTTTTTATACTTCTCGAACAAAACCTCTGCTTTTCGTGAAGGATACAGAAGTATGAACACTACGACACTGTCACTACAAATTTTGTGTTAAAGGTCTTTGATATATTCGAATGAAGTTCGTAATTCTTTCCGACTGGTTGAAAGCTTCAACACACCCGACCACTTGACATACGTAGTTGACGAAAGGACATTTATTGCGATGTATGTACAAGCATGTATTGACTCGTATGTTTCCCGCTTACGCAAGCCACTCCCATCACACACGAGCTGCAGAGTGAGTTTAAATGTATGCAGCGGTAAACAAGACGCCGTGTTACACACACGGGATGACGCCGCCGACGAGAAATATATTACCAGTTTCCTGTGATAATGTTCAGGTTATACACACTTCCGTTTGCTTCGGCCTACTCAAGGCAAACCGCCTCTTCACGCTTGTGCCTGGAACAGCATTGACGTTCACACCCTCAAAGAAACACTTGGAGATGTCGCTTTGCGGTTATCGCCTGCCGCGCGCGTCACTGGCTACAGGACGCTAATGTTGATCGTTGCTTTGTTGATGATGCTAATGTTGATCGTTGCGTTTTTAATATGCTAATGTCGATCGTTGCGTTGTTGATGGTGCTAATGTTTATCGTTGCGTTGTTGATCGTTGCTCTGATGATTTCTAACGTTGATCGTTGCGTTGTTGATGATAATTCTGATCGTTTCTTCTTTGATGAACGTTGCCACACACAAGTTATATTATTGGATATGTCATCGAAGTATTAATGCTGTGGGATTTCAATCAAACAGATGCTCCTCAGCGATCGTGGAATTGTTGATGTTGATTGACACGCGATTTGAAGATGATGAAGAGAAGTGTATACCAAACACTGACAGGCGTGATTTGACACTTAGAAGGCGTATAATCACCCCCAAATTGACAATTAAAAGAAACTGATGTTTTGCGTGTCACAATACTCAAATTCCGATCCAAAGCACAAATATTTACGTAGTAATCACTCACAATAAATTTTCTGCTTTCTCGTTGACAGTTTTTGTCACCTGACTGCCTAAAAATAAGGTGTTTTCCCGAAGTAAAGAAAAGTATTCTGTAAAATTTATTCCTCCGTTCCCAATTAACAAACGTTTAGAATTCAGAAATCGTTCGTGCTTCACTCAACATTTAATCCGATCCCTATGCCCACAGGAAGAATACACATACCTTGTCTGCAGGAATAGATATTCAACTGTCACTTTCGTACCGCAATTTTCCATCCAGTCCGCAAAATTCACAGACTATCGCGCAAACATCTCGTACCAAAATACACCTCGAGTTCAAGCGAACACAAAAATACGACGTTGCTGTCTTACTACACGGCGCCCTACACCGTGTCACTTTCTTAGACACACCTCCACTCGCAGCCACGGTAAAATAATTTGTACCGCCGTGGGCACCAAAAAAAAAAAAAAAAAACTCTTCTCTCGTACCAAATACGCGTCGGCCCGCTAGGAGAACACCGTGTTAGAAGTGACCCGCGCGTCACTTTCCGCACGCACTATTCAATCCGCGCACAAATGCCCGTCGGCCGGACGCGGACAGACACACGAACGCGCGCGTGGCGTGTTGACGCACGCGCGTGGCGAAGACGGAGCGCACAGCGGCGCCGTCGCGGCGACGGCGCGTGTGGTGTCGCGGGCGAGTGGCGGCCGGCGGGCGCAGGGAGGCGTCCGCCACGGCCGCCAACGGTCTCTGCGGCGACTGTGCCGGGCGCCGCGCCAGCGGCGGCGGGCGGAGGCGGCGGCGAGGGAGGTGGAGGAGGGAGGCGGAGGCGGCCGGTGGAATGCGAAGTCGTCTCGCGCCGCACGCTGCTGGAGGAGGAGAGCAGGAAACGGAGGAAGAAGAGAAGGAACTGAAAAAAGGAATAGAAGGCGACGGAAAATGAAGAGGAGAAGACAAATGAAAACGAAGAAGAGAAGGCAAAGGAGAATGAAGAGAAGAAGGCAAAGGAGAATGAAGAGAAGGCAAAGGTGAATGAAGAGAAGGCAAAGGAGAATGAAGAGGAGGTAAAGGAGAATGAAGAGGAGAAGATAAATGAAAACGGAGAAGAGAAGGCAAATTCAAATGAAGAGAAGACAAAGAAAATAGAGGTGTTGAAGAAGGATCATGAGGAGGGCGAGGAAAAATTAAGGGGAGAATGAGAAGGAGAAAGAGAAGAAGAGGGTATTGAATAGGAAAATGAGAAGCAAAACGAGAGAAATAATGGGAAAAGAAAGGAAAAGGAAGGGGTAGTATGTGGAGGAAATAGAGAAGGCGTAGTCAGAAACGCGGGCAACGCGGCTGGAGGTCATTATTCGTACATCTGGAAGGGATGATGGACTGGTTCAAAAAGTTTTTTACGACTTATTTGAGAAGAGTGTTCTTTAATTGGTATTGTTTGTTTTAAATAGTATTTAGTTGGATTTAGTTCTTATTTGTCGAAGTTATGGCGCTGTCGATCAGAAAACATATCTCGTCCTTTCTCGCCCAGAAAGTCCTTTATGCGAAGATGCCCTCTATGAGATAATTAAATATCATCCTCTCTGAATAATACGCTAAGTAGCGACAACGGATGCATACGATTTATCAGACACCATGGACCTAAAACTGTGAATTTTTCTTGCTGCTGTATAGGAAATTACATTTCGCGGGTACTCCTGTCACACTTATGGCGAAACATTTTCTATTTCGCAGATTGTGAAGGAAAACAGCAACCTGTACCACAGGCTAGCATCTTGCGTAACTAGGAAATAATGCGTTCTAGAACCTAATAACTCAGCTTTCGTTTTCCTTATGAAGCACAAGTTATGTTTCATATCCCGTAATCTATAAAATGATAATTCTGTAATATTTTTCTCAATGTTGGTATTGTACTCTTTCAATGTTCTATTGCAACTTTATTGCATCAAAGATTCGTAGGAAGGGTTGTCAGAAAGTTGAATGTTTGCTTTGAGTATGAAGCTTTTTTCACTTTTCAGACGATTGAGTAAGTGTGTTTTAATTTTCGCTCAGGCATGACTTCTGCTGCAAATTGTATTCACGGTAACGGCAGGTACTAGAAGAATCTTCTTACTTTTTTCACGGACCTTCTGTTAGATTTGACCACTCAGAAAATAAATGGAAAATAGTATAAAAAGACTCTGTTTTACAAACAAATTACGAGATCTTCTGAGGAGTTATTGATAATGATCACAAAATGACATTGCTTATAAAGGTAAATTATTAACGTTCGATTGTTTATCATTATTTGTGTTTATTTTTTTATTGCTTTGTTTTAAAATATATTTTCCATATTGAGCACTCCCGAATAAGGTATAATAATCACCCGTCCTATTTCAGTATTTTGTTTTTAAAAGATCAAGGGAAACGATAAAACACTCGGTCAAGACGAGAGTGGCAGATCCGGAAGAACTTTACTGGTAAACAAGCTCGTTTAGGCCCAAACTATTTACTCAGATTCTGTTGTACATTATTTTTTCTTTTGCGTGGGGGAGTGTAGTGTTTTAGTTGTTTCATCATTAGTACAATCAAATCATTATCTCATTGCCGAAAAAAACAGTTTCTATTAAGGTGTATCGAACACTTGTTAAAAAAATTGTCAACAATTTCCTTGATATTTTCTGGCCATAACTTACATGGATTATAGGGAGAAATATTCCGGAACTCCAGAAAACCTACGTAAATTGTAGTATTTCGAAGCTATAAAATGTGCTGAAGCATTTAGTTTTATAAAGGATTATATATCTAAATCATGTTTTCTTCAAAGCATGTACATATCAAAGCATATAATCAGCCCAATTCATAACAGAAAGTTTTATTATCCTAGTACTTCTATGGGGACCAACGAAAGCCGCATTAGTGCCAGGAAATTCCAAGAGATGGCTCTGGGTCTATATGCAGGCGCTTGTTGATTGCGTCTCCTTGTCAATAATTCTAGTTCTTGACAATTACGCCCAAAACATTATTAAATTGTGGGCAATACCCAGATGGGGGGATCAGGAAAAAATACTTTTGTCATTGCTTCAAAAATGAAAGAATGCTTTCTAAATTTGAATATTGTATAATTGTGTGTCACATACAATACTCAAGTGTTGTAGAAATGAAATAATAAAATTGCATTGTCCATAATGAAAATTAATTCCTTACATTACACAACATTACGTCGATTACTCCGCCCTTCTGAAAAAAATCGTAGACACAATGCCTTGACTTTTAAGTGTCGTGTGTATGTAGAATATAAAAATAAGTGGTTGTGTGGGTGAGTTGAAAAAAACAAAAACAACGTAGAAAGGGTGTAACACCTCACAGTGATGATAGTCGCAAATGCTGGTGAGGCTGCTTGAATATTAAGGTAGTTGATTAGTAGACGCGCTGCAGTGAAAGGGATGAAATGAACATGAATGCAGCTAATGAGCAGCAGAAGCCGTCGCTTTGCAATTCTCGCAACAGACGCGCTGGTTGTTCGGTGCTTGCGCCACAGAAACTCCTGTTTCTATTGAAATCGTGAAAGCCGGTATTAATGGTGAACAAACTGCCGCGTTAATTTTCAAAACCATGCTTTTGTGTTTTGATTTCTCCTATTAAGATTATTACGAGAAAAAATAAATAAAGCAACCAATATGCCATAGTGCTAATGAAGATATAAATGTCGTTGGCACACTCCCAATTCATCCTTAATTTTATTTCTTCTTCGCTGACTCGCAAAGTGAGGTTTATAAGTAAGATTTCCAGGAATCTTCTTTCCAAAAATATTATCTCGCTCGAAAGCTAGGGACGTTAGGTTGCGCAGAAATATCAATAAAATGCAAGATAATTTAAAACACTTGTTTAAACGCACTTCTTAATTTTATAATTTTTCCACTACTCTTTCACTTTCCTCCTCATATTTGTTCTCTATTGTCTAAATCTGTGTGTTATTGTTATATTTTCAAAATTTTCAGTATCATTTGGAGCTTTATTTATTCGATTCTTGTCTGTATTCCTCCATTTTCAAAAATGATCGATATTAGAAGAAAATAAATGTATTCGTTGGACAACATTCACGTGCTTCTCCCTCAAATACCGGAGATATTTCTTCCTGTAGCATGTCCTTTTATATGAATTTCAATGTTTCGCATAAATGACAGTGATGAAAAATGGAATATCGAAAATCGAACATTTTCTCGTGCTCGAGTTGTACTCGAATATCGTCATATCGGAACCAATATTTGATTTTCATTTCAGTGGAAATGATTTTGAACTTGTATATGGTTCTTTCGTGATAAAAACTCTCTAGCGTTTTCGAAGGAAAAACTGTTTGTAGTACTCTTTGTTTATGAATCGTCTGGCGATTGGACAGGGCAAGCTATTATAAGTTCGCCAATTTATTAGATATTCATATATCGAATTTATTTGGTTCTCTTGTTATATCTTGTAACAGCATAAAAAAGTAATATACAAAGCATTCATTAGGATTAAGGCTAGAGAACTCACAGTGTCTTTGCTACTGTCAGTAACGATTTTAGTGTTGGACAACCAAAATGAATGTAGGTCATTGAATAATTCTTTGCGGCATCAAAAATATTGCTATTTTCGGAGAGATATTCGGGGAATGTGTAGTAAACCGGGAAATGGTCTTGTTTGACTCTATAAACTCAAAAGAAAAACCTGTTTATTATGTATACCCAAGTTCTATTCTCATGAGATCCTTTACTTTTGTTTCAAAACAGATCATCAAGAATATTAAGTTTTATCAGTTTATAGATGGTAAGAGAGAGTGAAAAAATAACTCATTCAAATACTGTTATGGAAAATTCAAAATATAAGTATTTAAGTAATTTAAGTATTTAAAAAAATGTATTATGAGACATTCACACAGACCATGGTAAATAAAATAAAATTTTAACTCAATTCGATAAACGTATCGCGAAAATAATGAAATTAAAAATGGAAGAAAAATGTTGTGAAAGAAAAACATAAATCAGTCTTCCTGTTAAAAAAGTCTGCATTCGATTCGCAGATGGAAGAAATGAAGAAACCGCCTGAAAAGTGACTTATTTCAAGCAATGTGTACATTGCCACGAGTCGCATTCTATCGCATTGCGCTCTCCAAATGTTGGGCATTGAATACAAAAGCTCCTTAACATAAGAACCCCATTCTTTCTAAATATAAAGAATAACCTCTCCAAAAATTGTCTCACACCAGTAACAGTCGTAGATATTGCTTAAGAGGAGTAAAAAACGGCGTAAACTACTTTAAATAAAATTTCATATTCGATTACATGAGTTGACTTGCCGTGGCATAGAAAGAGGGAGTAAGAGAGAGAAAGAGCGAGTAAGAGAGAGAAAGAGCAAGTGAGAGACAGAGAAAGAGCAAGTGAGAGAGAGAAACAGCAAGTGAGAGAGAAAGAGCATGTGAGAGAGAGAAAGAGCATGTGAGAGAGAGAGAAAGAGCATGTGAGAGAGAGAGAAAGAGCATGTGAGAGAGAGAAAGAGCGAGTGTGAGGGAGAGAGAGAAAGAGCGAGTGTGAGGGAGAGAGAGAAAGAGCGAGTGTGAGGAAGAGAGAGAAAGAGCGAGTGTGAGGAAGAGAGGGGGGGTGTTTATCGGATCGTTTTTTCCCTTCACCCCCTACCAACTCCTAGTATAAAATGACACCATTCACTGCGTCGCATGTCCTGGCTCTTGTCGGAGTGTGAGTGCAAAGAGTCCAGGGGCGCGATAAAAGATATGTCACTCGGTGGCAGTTTAGGGGAAGAACACCTCCCCCGAGCTGTAGGGCAGAATTAAACAACTTTTCTCTTGTGGCCACATTAGAACAATGAGAATGGGTGATTACTATATGAAAGTAGGAAACGCTATAAATGCGAAAATGTTCGTCATTCCTTAAACATTAAAGCAAATATTTTATTTGGAAATGACATTGAAACATGCTGAGATGGCTTAGGGCAACTACATTATTTCTGACGGAGAGGTCCTAGGACGGGGGCGAATTTTAGCCATATATCTGGGTCGACTTCAGTCACTTCCTGGAGAACTCTAGAGGTCGGCTGCTCAGATCGGTATGGTTTTCGGTTGTTTCTCCTACTAGTACAAGGCGAATGCAGGAGCAGAACCTTAACAAATGTGCTACGAACCGCGCGCGATCTTTCCTTCCCCATCCGTATTATTTCCTCTCCCATCACAATTGCACGCTCGCTTACATGCAGTACACAAGTCGTGAGCTTAGTGTTTATCATGACTGGTGCGCTGCTCCGCCGAAAGAGATACCTGTAGAGAGGAAACCCCGCAAGCCGAAAGACCAGCGCCGGATTTCACGTGCCACCGGAGGAAAAAATGGCTCTCCTGGTAACGTGCACTACACTTACGTGACTTAGCAATTAATGCGCCCAGAAACACAAAATAAATAAATACATCCTCAGACACCAAGGCCAGTTTTTCTTGAGTAATTACAATTAAAAGAATTAGGGAGAAGGTAAAGGAGAATGAAGAGGAGAAGGCAAAGCAGAATGAGAAGGAGAATGCAAAGGAGAAGAAGAAGAAGAAGAAGGCAAAGGAGAATGAAGAGAAGAAGACAAAGGAGAATGAAGAGAAGAAGACAAAGAAGAATGAAGAGGAGAAGGGAAAGGAGAATGAAAAGGCGAAGGCGAAGGCAAAGGAGAATAAGAAGGAGAAGGCAAAGGAGAATGAAGAGGAGAAGGCAAAGGAGAATGAAAAGGCGAAGGCAAAGGAGAATAAGAAGGAGAAGGCAAAGGAGAATAAGAAGGAGAAGGCAAAGGAGAATGAAGAGGAGAAGGG
>BOPP01000007.1:4077794-4088233 GCA_017312745.1 Gryllus bimaculatus | reverse complement strand
TTAATTAATAAAATATGAAACCATAGGGCAGTCAGCATGATTCAGAACATCGTTTTCGTAAATAACATTCTGGACATTATTTTTTCAACAGCAGTAACGTAAGGACATGCGAGTTTTGTAATATCAATTTTAAAAACGCATGGTATCCATGTATATCAAAACATTAATTAATAACAGCGTCAGGTCTAAAAATCTAATAATGTGATTATCGTTTACACATTTATTCCCGAACACTGACTCGTAATTGTTGTTTATACAAAAAAAAATTAATGAATCAAGTTTAGTGCCCGTAGTGTCAATTAGTTTGCACTTTTCCGTAAACTCAAATAAGCATCACTCTTGATATTGCGAAAGTGGAAATAGAAAATTAAATTATTTCAAACTAGAAACAGGGAATCCAGGCCGGTTTCAGGAAGCGAGTCTCACGCGCTCTGTAGGCGAAACAAGGAAAGATACTTCTGGCGGTGGCCATAGGTAGCAGCACTTGGCGCCTACGCATTAAGTAATTTAACTGCTCACAGATCGCGCGCGAATCGTTTTCAGCTCAAATAGTGTAGCCGAATTGCTTTGCAAAGAAAGAACTAGATAGCGTGATCTTGAACGCATTTAATAATTTAAACACAAAGTTGTTAATGTGATTAAGTTTTTCATACAATAGAAAGAAAGAAACATACATTTTATAACTTCCAAAAGTAGATGGATTAAATTATGAATTTGGAGTTCCCAATAAGTTTTCAAAAATTTGAACTTCATAAATTGTGCATTAAATATTATAGTTATACGTAGTTTGAAATAACGTTTTCATTCTATTGCATTTTTATTGTTTCCATACATTTTTCTTACCTTGTTTTCATTTTCCTTTCACTTTTCTAATTTTCTACTTTGTCTGTCTGCCTCAGATTTTATATATTATATTTTGCAATAATTATTACTTAATTATATATAAAATCAGTTATTTGTTTTGAAGTAAAATGTTATTGATGAGAAAACGCTAAATAGAACTGGCACGAAAACAACTGTATGAAAGATACATAAAATTCAGGCATGATTTTTAAAAATAGTAAGTGAAAGAATACGTATTTTGATCAATGTCGACACTCTTCTTATTTGCCTGATTGAGATCACAGACTCGAATTGGGTCGAAATGTCGGAAAACTGGCTTGTTGTTGCTCTCCCCATGAAGTTTACGTTAACAATGAGATCGGCACATTACCAACTCTACAAAAGTAAAAAGTATCCTCTTTCAGATATCAAGAGTTAATTTAAATACTATATGCAGTATTTACTTAGCTAACGAATTGCACATATGTTCCCCGTATCTATAGGTGAAAAGTAAATTAAAATTTATTTTTTCAAGAGAATGCGCGGGAAGAAACTCAATTATGATTTTGTGATCTCAAATAAGATTTTGTGATGTTATGGTCCTACGCTTTCTTTACAAAATTTAACTGCTTTACTTAGCATCCATGCTTTATACACTTCAAAAATATTTGCCATTAACCTTATTTATCTCCATTCTTCTCTCCTCCTCTGCTTTTTCCTTTGATTTCTTCTCTCCCTCTCTATTTACCCATCATACCGCGTGATCTGCATCGCTCTAATATTTCCATTTTACCCTGATTCCTCGCTCTTCCAATTCATGCTCCCATGTGTTTTACACACACGCCTATTTGTATCATACATTTCCTTTCCCCTCGTGCCGACCACTACATCCCTAATCTAACCTCATTGGCTAAACTAAACTCGCTGTCCCTATCGTTCTATTTTCTCTAATTTCATTTAATTACCTTGGTCTCTTCCTGACTCTTCTTTGCTTGTTCATTCCCCTTTGTGTAGAGTTATGAATTTTGTCAAATATCTCCTGAGCTTGCAATTGTGTATTTCGTTTCTTAAAGTTTCCCTTTATCATCCCATTAACCATTTGTATCACTCCTGTTTCATCCCCTTTCTATATGTAATCTCGGCTTTCGCCTTCCTGACCGTTTTTTAGACTCACCCTTTTTTACTTCTTCCCAACACCAACTTGCTACGCATGCCTTGTTATTTTTGTGAACTGTGTTCAAACCTATTTTGATTTTTCTCGGGTATTTTGGAATAGTTGAAGGTAATAAATGTTGTATAATAAAGATAATGTGAACCAAATTGTAAGAAAGCATATCTAAGAGTTGATAATAGCTTCGTATAGAATGACGGAGTGCAGATGCTCTTTTGAGAAGGGCGTAGAGATTAGTTTGCCGTATGCTTTTTGCCAGGCGTGTTTGTTATGGAATTTCCAAGTGAGTCGTCGCCCACAAAGAAGACCTAGGTATTGTATGTGCTGGTATGTTGCAGAGCGGTTTTGATCGTCTCTGGATTATGCAAATTAAAACCGACGAGGTCAGGACATTAACTGACCTCCCAAGTTAATGTACAATTAAGTATTAAATTTTAAGTAATACATTATACAAGTCTGGGTGAATGGATTTTATTGATTACCTAATTCGTTGTTGTTTTTACTACGACCTTCCCTCCTCCTAAAAAACTCGACTTGCATTCCCAGAACGAGATTCCTACACTATTCGCGACTATTCGGACCGAGGTGCTGAGGCGTATGCTATTTACTATTTATTTCAAAAATATATTTTTAGAAAAATAGCAAAAAAAGTGTTCATAATACCGATATATTGAGGGGAAATACCGATATTGTAATTGAATATCGGTAGATATGCCATTGTCATCTATCAGAACACTCGAGAGCTTCGTTAATATTGGAATGTTCCGCCGAAATTATGTGTGATCGTCGCTTCACCTTCGCGAGTGTGATGCGTCATCACTTTTTTTGTGGTGCATTGTCTTCGACTCCGGCGCCCCGCCCTTCCACCCTCCTCCCCTCCGTTACTCCTCTGTCCCCTCCCCCTGCAGCCTGACGGGTTTTCCCAGATCCCCGAATCGTCTGTTACATCTCGTCGTTGGAAGAGCAGTTTACTCGTATCTTCTGGCTGCGCGTGACTATACCATCTCATAAGCTGACTGTGAGACAAACGGGGACATAATGCCTACATGATATCCATTAATTAAAGCCAATTTTCGTACTTTTCAATCGACAAATGCCCCAATTTGAATGTGATCAGAATGTGGGGAAATGCTTACTTAAATAACTTTTAAGTAAATTACTGGAATGATAGAATCCCCGTAAAAACAACTTTTGACGTTAATTTTATGTTGGCTTCATTCACCTAAATCAGGAACATTTTTTTCTTTAATCCAACGTGTTGATTTGCAAATTTCTGTTAGCTTTAGGAATCGATGGAATACAGTATACAAGTATTTCTGATTATTCTTACCTATTATTTATCTGTCGTAAGTATCAAGTGTTTTTCTATGAATAGTAATAAATTGCAACGTTTAATATCTTGTAAATGCCTATTAATTATTGTGCGAGGATAATAAAAAATCATTTGTAAACCGAAGTTCAGCTCGCGTAGTACCATCACAAATGCAATATCATTAGAAATCGCAACCGTGCGAAGTCCTCGTATCTGGAAGATACAAACAGAACTATTTACGAAAAGGTAGTGACGGATCTGGACGTTGTGACACAAAACACTGAAAATCATGGGCTGATGGCTCAAGTTGATGTAACGTTAGCATCCTATGGCACGTTTCCCTTTGTCTCAGAGCAGCACTATTTCCCCTCGCTGTCTATTTTTGAGGAGCTGCATTTAGAACTGAAAGGTAATGGCTCCGACAGACACCCCCTCATTTAGGTACCCATTGAATTGAGATCTACGATTAACTTTGAGAACCACTCTACCTAACGGAAAAATTAAAGTGTGCACATGATTTCAAAATACCTACCGTTCATTAATGACATCATAGAAATTCGCGCAGATTAAAAGAAACTTACGCATCCGTGGTATGCTACAGTTTTACGTACGCGGATTTGCGAATTCATTCTTAGAAAATTGCTTCTATCTTTATAGATTTTACAAACCTATATCTGGTGCATGGAGCAGCTCTCTAACAAACGAGCCACAGACCGCGCGCAATCTGCCGTTTCTCATTTGTTTCCTCCTGACTAGCTCACTCTACACTATTCCACACAAATCGGGAGTTAAGAGTTTTCCCTGTTGGAGCGCTGTCTTGTTGAAGGTGAAATACCCGGAGGGGAAAACAACTCTCTTAATATGATGAATAGGAGCGGAAAAGTTCGCTTAGGGCATCAACTGATATTACAGCAGTGCCTCTGACCGGGAGGCCCTAGGTTCGAGTCCCGACGGTGGCAGGGATTTCGACATTAACTGTCAGCTAGGTCGACTTCAGTCGCGGTCTAAAGAATTCTAGAGGTCGGATGCTCTGATTGGTAGTCTCCGATCAACACTAGGCGAATGCCGGAGCAGTTCCCTCACAAACGGGCCACGGACCGTGCGCGATCTTTTCTACCTCTTCCTTATCCTATCCTCACCCCTTACACACACACACACACACTTAAAGTAATCTGCACTACACTGTCACCGGGAGACCGATTCCCTCCAATGTTCAGCTTGGTTGGTCCTGCCCATTGAAAAAAGAATACAAAGTGGGGATAATCTCGATCTGTCACTCAGCCACAAGTAAAAGAAAAAAACAGAACTCCAAAAGAGATGCACAGACAACGCTTGTCCCACATGGGCCTGTGTCCCGGTGGTGGGAGATGCCTGATTGCGAAAAACACCGCTGGCTGACGATAGGTCGAATCTCGGCATACAGGGCAAAACCACCGCCACTTCCCGAGTAAAAACATGCACTACACTTCCGGAAATAATGACCTTAGTAGTTGACGTGCACGGAATCACGGTCTCAGACCGCAATCTTTCGTTTCTCATTTTTGTTCCCTCTAATGTTCAGCATGGTTGGTCCTGCCCATTGAAAAAAGAAAACAGAGTGGGGATCATCTTGGTCTGTCATTCAACCACAAAAGTGAAAGAAAAACACAGAACTCCAAAAGAGATGTACCGACAGATTTCAGGAAAATGAGAATTCGATATGCCGAATTAAGAACATAAGATATTGGAACGTTGCAGCTAAAGAAAAATATTGAGATTATTATTGTTAAACGCTCACCACTCCCGGATCACTTTAGTCTTTGTAGAATTGAAAAAGGATGGCCTTACTGTTTTAATTTTCCAACCCGGAAAAAAGTAAGCGTTTTCTGTGAGCAATATTTCCGTTTTCCTCATTGCAACCCATCATTATTCTCTTTAGCCATATCTGTTTGGTCACAGAAAAGCGCGCGCACATACACACACACACACACGCACATAAACACACACACACACATAAACACACACACACATACACACACGCACATAAACACACACACGCACTCACAGAAACACACACATACACGCACTCGCGCGCGCCTATTTTCGTTATGGTCTTTCAGAAATTTCAGTGGACATTCCTAAAAGAAATAGTTTTGACTTTGTAACTGCTTCTCTGTTAGTATTCTTCCATTTTTTCAGTGGAAATTACTCAAAGAGATTTGTAGTCTCATGCGTAAAATAAAAAAAACTAACAGAAATAATATAGTCAGAAAATTGTTTTTTGGAGTTTCTTTCTTCCCTCGTAATCATTAATTTAGACGTTTGACTTTAACGCAAAACATGGTCTTCCTACAATTGCAAATACAAATAAAAATAAATGTTCCCCGTTTTGCTACTTTTCTTTCGGAGACCCACCGCAATCGTGAACGACGTCCATTTTCCTCCAATTCCAAAGAATTCGGTTCACTCCAATGATGTTCTCGTTCTCTACACACGTAATTATATTTCCTTTCTAATTGTACATTTACTACCTTAAAACATCGCCTTTACAAACTAACTATTCAGTTTAATTTTTCCCGCAAACAAATAGCTTTCCCTCCTACATCTCACTCACGCTGTGTCCGAACATCGTATATCCTGTTTTTTTTCATTTCGGGCGCCCTTCTGTCTTTCATCTGCACGAAATTATACTCAAATACGTCTCTTCTTTGTTTCTCGCGCGCCGATCCTTTGACTCTTCACACACGATCTAACTCCTGATTGGTCAGCTGCTTGGTAATAACTTCTTAATTTATTTTCTGCCCCACGGAATTTGCCCACGTGTCCTTTCATTGCATTATTTATTAAATATTATGTATTTTACCCACTACCAATTCTGTTGTTCATTCCTTGTATTGTTTCCAAAATGAAGCTCAGCTCGGTTTCGGTTGCTATCGTTCATATTTATAATTACGTAAATTTCTTATTCCCATTTAATTATCTTCGTTTCAACCTACACAGTACATAGTCCTCTCAGTTAGTTTTTAAGACAAGATCGGAAATATAACTATGAGGCATAGTGTTAGTGAAGAAGAGTAGGTAACTTCTAGAGTCGTGAGACGTTTTAGAGAATGTGTGACGTTTAATTATTTTATTATATATACAATACTAATTTTCAAAGCGCGCAGAAATTGAAAGAAAACTATGCAGTTTTCTTCCGTATGAGTGGTGTCTACGTAAAGTTTAATTAGATACCTAGGAACTTGTGAAAAACAAACAAAAAAATCATCTAATACTAATCATCTAATAGAAATTTGCAGAAAATCACGCAGTCTCTGACCATATGAGAAGTTCCAATGGTTTTAGTGAAGATATCCAGGAACTTGGGGAAAAATCAAAAAATAAATACAATTTGTGTAATACTTGTGTAAGTCAAATGCAAAATTCATAGTGCATTCCATATGGTAGAGGCAAACTGTCCCCAGAGAAAATGTGACACAACTATTTTCGTGTCATCACGGAAGGTTTAACGTATCTGACATTAGTTAAATTTTAGTAGAGAATAGAAATATATCTAACACATACTACTTCGTATGCGAGTTAATTTGCTCCTGCTTCTGTGGTGAAATATTCGATAAAACTGACCCCAATATCATTAAAAACACCGTCTTAGTGGCACAGGTTATCAATTTTTGTCACTGCAGTGTCCTAGGGTTCGATGTCCGAAGATGACAAAATTTTCGACACTAGCGACATACATAGCTACATCGCATTCACACGCTTTCTAGAGGAGAGTTCTAGCGGCCGACTACTCTGATCGGTAGATTTCAGCGGTTTCTCCGATCAGCACCAGGTGAATGCCGGAGAAGTATGCTACCAAATGGACTGCATGCTATCATCCCTTCTTCTTCTTTGTCCTATCCTTACCCTTTGCTTACACACACATTTTCTCGCACCACACTGCTTCACTTGTCGGGAGACCTGTCCAGAGCTTGGAGCTTTTCCCGATTGGGGCGGTGCCCCGCTAGAGTGACATATCTGATAAGGGAAAACCCTGCAAGTCGACCGGCACCGGATCCGGATCTCGCCATCCAGCGGGTTATGATCACCGCCACCTCCCATGCACCACTTTTACGGGACTAGTGAGCTTTGAGGTTGACGCGGCCGGAGTCACCGATCAATCACCAAAACCTTTTTTCCCTTCTGAACCGCCGAAACGCGTATCGCAAGATATATCTGTCATTGATTGTGAAAAGCTCTGTCGGGGAATGCTTTTGTATTTCTGCTCCACTTCTTGTGGGTCGTGTTATTTAATGGTTGAGTTCAGTTAGCGAGAGAAGACATGAAATGGAAGGCAAAAGAACGGCTCCGACGAAGACTCGTGTTTTGGTATAAAGCAAGGGTAATTTGCGACTTTGTTCGGATCTTACGAGATTGATGAATGCAGTTGAGCGATTTTAGGAATAATTATGTAATGATTTGATAATAAAAGATAATCATCCCTTTACAGTACTTGAGTAAAACTGAGTGTGCGGGTGTATGTTCGGGTGTGCGGTTCCGTCACTCGCAGTTAGACCACTTTCCGTGCACCAATAGAGACGTTTGAGGTGTCATTCGACGAGTCTGTCTGCTGATGGGGAACTGATAATTGGTTTTCGGATAAGGCCAGAAGATTCAGAGAAATATCCAAAAATGTGTGTGTTTGTGAGAGTTTTGGCGCTGCGATCTCAGTTATAATGCCAGGAATTAAACCAAATCCTTCTAAATAGATCTGCGAGGCATTTAGCATTTGTGCTAATGCAAATGTGCTGTATGTATTTTTGTGCATATTAACCAAAAAGCTTTACCAAAATTTATTACTTATTATTAAATTTATTATTTATTTATTAAAAATTATATACCAAAATTAAACTATTAGTATCATCAAAACCTGCAAGTATTTGTTACGGCGATTATAATTTTGTAATTGCTTAAGACCAGTTCATATCCCCTATGGAGGTAACTGGCCAAGGCCATTGGATGTTGGGAACTTTTGAACGAAAGTATAACATTATCAGCCACCACGATTAATTGGTAGTCCAATGCCAGATATTGATATTTGAACAAAACTGGACATTAAAGAAATGAAGTAGAAAGAAATTTTAATCACATGAAACTATTTTTAAAACAATTTACAGCGTTGGTGGCTCCATATTTTATTAGTATCGTATGTAATGTATAGCACTGCCATAATAAATTAGCATGCCAAATTATTTAACACACATCTTATTCTTTTACTTGTTTTACAGAATATTCCGTATTGCATTTCCTAAAAAGGTGTAGTTTCTATGTAATACAGTATTAAAGTTCTCGATTTATTGAAGTATTCAGATAGAATGTTATTATTTGTCGCTACTGATACTCGCAGCACAGCTGCTTTCATATTAACATGCCACCTGTTTTTGAGATGTCTCGCATTCTAAAAGAATTTAAATATTAAGAAATTTCGACGTGAAAGGAATTTAATAAATATAGTACAGAAATGTTTATCAATTTTTTGTTTTATTGACAAAACATAGGTACAAACAAATATTTACATTATTTTACACATACACTCTTTTTATTCGAAATACTTCTGACTATGGATTAACCATACATTGTAGATATAGCTATCTATGTACTCTAATTTTATTTTATTTACTTTCAATGAAGCAACGTATTTGGAAGTAGGATGTCATAAAAAATCATCACATTTTAACATGTGATAACTAACATTTCACAAGTAAAACGTAATGGTGACACAGAATTTTGATCAGATCCTCAAGCACTACTCTCTAGGAACAAGCGATGCCCTTAATTGTATATCAAAGGATAGTCGGTATAATTTGTATTCGAAATTGTTCAGATATGTTTGTTCGACTCGAATAAATAACCTACCATGATTTTTCATTACCGCAATATAATAATTGTTTCGATGTACTTTGGATAAAAATTTCGCCAGGCATCCTCGCTAACAGTTTGAATTTTGAATGTAGAATGCCACATAGTATCTTAGAACAATTTGTATTAGAAAAAGTGTACTTTTTTAGATTATAAAAAAATTAGAGGCGCATCAGCACTAGTTTTTTGGTCTTATTTCCAATTATACGCAAAAAAACATTAAACTTGAAAGAGCTTGGGCAAAAAATCAGTAGAAAGGTATAATGATGGTATATTGTAAAATAAACTTGCGAGAAAATTGTTGTTGCCCCTGATTTCGTTCCTTTGTTCGAGCCTGGCCTGGTTTCTTCACTCATTGGCGGATGTCAATCTCTTCAAAGAACGCAATCGAGTGTAGCTGAGGCACAGTGGAAAGAAATTCTCGATAAAATGGACAAAAGATTGAAGCACTATTTTGCTTAAAATTCCTTAGAATGAGATTTTTAATGTTTTTTACGTTCGTTATTGTACTTGAAAAGTTTGTTTAGGTGCAGAGGTATGTATATTTCTTGCAAGGAAGAATTTATCAGTATTCTAGACACATACCCCATATTTCAAAGGATTAAAAATGTTCGTATCTGATCGCAATTGTAGATTAGAATAAATAAGAGTTTAAAGTAAGACCTAAGTTTTTTTGGTGGTGGTGGTGAGAGGGGGGAGCAGTTGCGAAAAAACAAACTTTTTCGGGCGATAAGTCTGAGACAGAAAGTGTGAGTCTTGTCAGTAAATTTAAGAATAACTAGACCTCTTTATATATGAAAGTAAATTTATTTAATTTTTGAAGTTGCCTCGGATGTATGCTCTTAGATTTGTCTGACAATGACGCAAACTATTTTTACTACGGGTCACCTACCCAACTGATCATCCAACACTCCATCGACATTAATGGTCCAACGTTCACCGCTCGCCCACTCAACTGCCCATTCAACTACGCCTAACCGCTCATCTAACATCTCACTCAACTGCCAACCTGCTATCTACCTAACTACCCATCTAAAGCCTTTCTTCCTGATTTATTCTCCCAGTCAACAAACCACTCAGTTGTTCTTTCAAACATTTCACCATTCAGACCTTTCCCCCTATTTTAAACTCTGTCTCCGCCAGAAAAAACGAAACTCCGTCGCCGCCCCCATCTCAAAAGTTCGATTACCTTTGCCCACATTGGATGAACATCCTCCCACTGTGCGTCCATTGCGGCGGGGGTGGGGGCGGGGCGCC
>BOPP01000007.1:4064041-4077712 GCA_017312745.1 Gryllus bimaculatus | reverse complement strand
AACATGACCTGAGGCTGTTGCACCGCGTGAACAATTCGCGATCTGTGGAACTGACGGGGAAACAACCTCCATGGTCTCCATAGAGAAAAGATGGCCTGGAGACGTTGCACAACGTGAAATATTCCTGATCTGTGGAACTGACGGGGAAACAACCTTCATGATCTCCAGGGAAAAACATGACCTGAGGACGTTGCACCGCTTGAAATATTCCTGATCTGTGGAACTGACGGGGAAACAACCTCCATGATCTCTATTGGGAAAACATGGCCTGGGGATGTTGCACGGCGTCAAATATTCCCGATCTGTGGAACAGATGGGGATACAGCCTTCATGGTCTCCATGGAGAAAACATGGCCTGGCGACGTTGCACCGCTTGAAATATTCCCGATCTGTAGAACAGAAGGGGATTCAACCTCCGTGGTCACCATGGAGAAAACATGGCCTGGCGATGTTGCACCGCGTCAGATATTCCCATATGATCTGTGGAACTGACGGGGAAACAACTCCCATGGCCCCCATGGAGAAAACATGACCTGGAGTCGTTGCATCATGTGAAATATTCCTAATCTGTGGAACTGACGGATATACAACTTCCATGATCTCTATGGAGAAAACATGACCTGAGGAAGTTGCACCGCTTGAAATATTCCCGATCTGTGGAACTGACGAGAATACAACCTCTATGGTCAGAGGTGACCAGAGAAAACAAGAGCCTTGGGGAAGTAGATGCGCGGAGGACACTTATTTGAAACAAATATACCGCCCCCTCCCTAAAAGAATTCATTTATCCTTCGAACAGAAATAACTTAAATTGGTTAAATTGAATATTGTATTTTGTATGAAAATATAGTCAGGTCCCTCATTGAGGGATGGAGTAAGTTGGTCCAGCACCCCTCCCTCTTTCGAGCGTCCCTGTTCTGGGCCACTGAGCTCTGTACATGGTGTTTAATTTAATTCAAAAGAAGCCTATACGATTAAATTGAATCCAAAGAAGTTTATATCAGTTTAATTCATTTATATTTCCAATTGAGTTATTTATATTCAATTCAACCTAATTCAAATGAAATTAATAATTTTTAGCTCGTTCAGAATTATATTTATTACGTTTAATTTAATCCATTTCACATTTTGTCGCTGCAAAACGGTTCTACTATGAACTGATTGCACGTCAAAATTAAATAACTGTGTTTTATTTAAAAAAAGGTATTAAGTCCGTTGATTTCTCCCTGATACGGGCTATTGTACTAGGCCAAATCTTAGCCGAAATTACCAAATGAAAAGGGGATGATGTATCTGTCGTGGTTCTACCATGAGGAGAATCACTAATAACGAACTGATGCGGGATAGAATAAACAAATCAAATAGAAGGCTTCAGCAGAAAATGTCACTTTTATGGATGTATTTATTATCTTTTTTAATAAAAGTAATCGAGACAAAATTTGAAAATAGAGAATGTACGAAAAGAGAATTTTCGAACTGAGAAAAGTCTTCTGAAATAATAAAAATAAAAAGTATTCGTTCGAGACGGGAATACTTCACAGTGTGCAACGCTGAATTTTGAAGTGGCCTTGGCCCAAATGGTAGATTTAGAATAATGCTTAGCGGAAGTGTTTCTATTTTACGAGTTAAACGTCGTGAGATTCCGATAAGTCTAATCAATAGGCAGAAACATTGACCTACATAAAGCCCATTAAAATGTCATAACTAAAAAACGCCGCTTTCCAGAATATAAATTTGAAGATTATACAAGATTGTATTATTAGAAATAGTTTGAGGAAATTGCAGTCATTCATTTTCATACACTTGCGAATTATGTGACTTTCCAGTGGAGAAAAATTTAAAAGATGTTTCATCGAACACGATCGAAATCAATGATTATTTTTGTTTGCATTGAACTGTATTGCATTGAATGAATTGGAGATGTAAAAAAAATGGAAAAGTATTTTTCGACCATCATTGATTGTGAAATTTGGGTAATCATCATGTTCCTTTGATTTTAAGCAAGCTTTTGCATTAAAAAAGATGAAGTAGGGTCCTGTAACTGTTCTTTCCCTTTTTTAAAAGAATTGTCACGCGCACCTAATTGCTCCTTCATTTATTGGCAACTTTCAAACTTTCTCTTGAATATAACGCCTATTGAAAACACTGGATTCAGAGTTATTCGGAAAGCTGTTGTACTTGTTTCTTGTAATTAATGCATACTGTATTAATGCATACTGTACCATTTTATTATTACATATTTAAAACATTTTATCACAATTTCCCTTTTCCCGTATATTACACTGTACACACCCCAAGGTTTCTCTCGATTTCTATTTCCCTGTTTCATTTATCACTGACACACTTTATACAATGTGTTGACTTCATGTTCACTCCATTTCTAAAGAGTCATTCATTCAACTTTAAAATGTAACATTAATAAAAGATTGAAACCTCCCATTCAGAGGAAATGATTTTTTTAAAAAATCAACATTTCTAATATTCATTTTCACCTTGACACAACATATTACATTTTTCAAACAAAAACTGTAAACACAAACAAACTCAAAAACATTTCTTTCTTCATAACTAACACACACTCGATATTTCAAATGAGTCTATTGTAAATACCTTGACTTAGTCGAGTTCCTTCCCAACGAACACGGATAATACTCAATACATCCGTAGCAACTCATACACATCCTGCTATGTATTACTTTGACTATTATTAAACCATTTTTTGTCATTATAATTGACTACTATCAAGGACATTTCAATGTCCTTAAACTTTCTTACCAAATATGTTAAACACTTATTACTGGAAACATTGTTTCAGTCGTTAATACTTGATTGCTTTGAAATCACTCAATGACTACTTCAAAAACATCGATTTACTCCTCATACATTTATTAAGTAGAGAATATCTTGTTTTCACTACACTCAATACCAATTGTATTCTGTTCTTCATGGATTTTGCATATCATCACGTTTTTATTGTACCAAAGCCTGGATACTTGATTAATGAAACTTACGTTTTGAGCTTCAGATAGAGAATGTGAAAAGAATTGTAAGAGTTGTTTGATTTCATATTGAAAAGCAGTCACATACTTCTTGGAAATTTAAAAACAAATCTCTTCCAGGTAACCCTATTTTGTAAATGAATTTTTAATAATACTTAACAGTAGTAAACGGATTCCCAGATCATTTACTGAAAGGAAAATACATTGACAGTTTCTTCTTTGAAGATATCTGTAATGAAATACAGTAAGTCGTGATATTATATCGATCAAACACTATTAGTGCTCCTCCTGGAGTCTGTTATATGAAATATTTCCAACTTTTCGTAGTGAGAGGAGTAAGTCATCTGCGTATCGAAAAACTCAATACTAGTCCTTTTTTCAAAAATTGTGAAATCGTAAACACAAAATTTACGTCTTTGCAGTACGGAAAAAAGTTACTCTTATTTCTGCATCAAGCATCGTCCGTATCATAACTTCTGCGAGTTAGTGTCTTGTCTAAGTTTATTGCTACTCGAGAAAGTGGAACTTTCTTTAGAGACACCCTGTAGTATTCGTCTTTACCGCAGCAGGCGGTGGCGGCGGGGCTAGTGCCGCTCGCAACTTCTCCCAAAACTGCCTTTGTTTCCTGGGCTCCGGATCCCAATCCAGGTACACCCTGGTTCGCAACAAGTGCTTCAGCGTCGGCGTCATGTGAGACGCGGCAACGTCGCCCAGCTTCACCATCACGAGCGGGTCTTGGTTCCTGATTGCACCGCAGCCGGCGCCACTGTCGTCGTCGTCAAAAAATAAACTGTAATGTTCCGCTAATCTCAGCTCCCACATGCACCACTGGGACCGCGCGAATGCATCGCTGATAACTAGTAGAGTTCGTCTGCTGCAGGCGACGCTTTCGAGGACAGCTTCGGAAATCACCGTCCCGATTTGAAAGTCCCGCTCGTAGACGCACAGTTTGAGGTGAGGCTCGTAGTTTTCCAACATGGCCACCAACCGCACGACGAAGTTCCGATCTTCGCTGCTGTACGACACGAAAGCGTCGTATTGATAGTTCGTGTAACCCTTGCAGAAACGTCTTCTCCGTTCTTTTTGCAGCGTGATGCCTCTCCTTCTGAGATCACGTCGAGCGAGGAACATCCAGTATCGAATGTGCGATCGATACTTGTACGCCATGGCTCCACACACAGATCCGAGCACCATCAGCATCCCGAGGACCACGCCTACTATAATGTAAGCTCGCGTGCCTTCTATCGCCCAAATCGGGCACTCCCCGTCGAACTCCGACAGCTGGATAAAATCCGTGATGAATTTGTTTCTCCAACTGTCCGGCGTATAACATAGAGGGGCTCTTCCTGGAGAAAATATTCTCTCGAGGGACAGGTTGTTTCTGCTGAGCCACTCCTTCCCGTGATAGAACGGCTCACACTCGCAGCTGAACGGGTTGTCGTAGATATCGAGGTGACCGAGCTTGGAGAAGTCTTCCAACATGACTGGGCTGAGGTACGTGAGTTTGTTGTCGGCGAGAAAGACGATGGAGAGGTTGGGATTGCCGGAGAAGAGTTCCTCTTCAATCCACGGTTCCATGCGATTGTGTGATAGGTCAAGTCCTCGTAGTCCTGTAAGCGGTGAGAGGACGTCGCGAGACACACTGGATATGTAGTTGTTCTCTAGCATCAAATACTGTAACGAACCTAGCGCCGAAAAGACATCGGGGTCACTGAAGTTCGTGATTCCGCATTCGGCGAGAAGCAGCACTTCCAAACTCTCCAGTCCTTCGAAAGTTCCAGCAGTGAGTCCGGAATATTCCGGAAACGGGTTCTTTTCCAGGTTCAAGAACGTCAGGTTCCCGAGTTCTTTGAAAGACCCTGGGTGGATCTCGACGATGGAGGAGTTTTGAAGGCACAGCACCTCACGCAGGCCTGCCAACCCCTTGAAGGTGCGCGGAGTGATGGTGTTGATGTTGTTGAAGGAGATGTTGAGGTAGATGAGGTTGCTCATGTTGACGAACCGGCCTTCGCCGAGGTCGAACACCACGGACCGTCGGTTGCGATCTAGTGAATTCAGCGACAGATCCAAGGTAGCCACCTGAAACATGCACAAATCATGTTAGTTCTCTGAATGGACCAAATCAAAACTTTTATTTGCAGTTTAGATGAATAAATCAGATCTACAACAAAAAAATCATTTATATTTAAAATGTAAAATATCATTGCATCCGAAGCAATGATATCCAACGATAATGATTTATTTTACCTATTACATGGCCCATGAACGACAATTAGCTTCCTAATTCAGGCTATTTAAACTCTCTAAGGGTTGCCTTGAAGTTGGATTTCCAACAACTATTTTGTACGTGTGTGTTTCTGTTTTTGTTTTAAAATAGTTTGACAAAACCTATAGATAAAGTGAGTATTTAAAAATATTTTAGAATTATAATATAATTTTACAGAATTGTTGGATTTTCAGTAAAAATTTGAGCAAAATCAGATGTAAGAAAAAATAGTGTTTTTGAAAGTTTAAGGTTTTGATTATACATGAAGCTGACATTTCAACTCCAGAAAACTAGTTACAAGAATCTCTCAAGAGTTACCTCCAAAACGTCAAGTTTCAATATAAGTATTCCAGTGATATTCAAAAGAGAATATTTTTAGAGCTATAATTTTTCGACTCTCAAATAATACTGTAATATTATCTACGTCTGAAGCACACCCAATTTCTATGAGCACAAGAGAAGAGTAAAATAATATGAGGAGAGGAGAAAGAGTATGAGAGTATGAGTAAGAGAGTATGACAAGAGGGGAAGAGAAGAGAGGACATGAGGAAATGAGAAGAGAGAGAAGAGAAGAAGAGAAGAGTGTATGAGGAGAGAAGAAGAGAAGAGAGTATGAAAAGAAAAGAAGAGAAGAGAGTATGAGGAGAGAAGAAGAAGAGAAGAGAGTATAAGGAGAGAAGAAGAGTATGAGAAGAGAAGAAGAAGAGAAGTGAGTATGAGGAGATAAGAAGAAGAGAAGTGAGTATGAGGAGATAAGAAGAAGAGAAGAGTGTGAGGAGAGAAGAAGAGATGAGATTGTGAGGAGAGAAGAAGAGATGAGAGTGTGAGGAGAGAAGAAGAGATGAGAGTGTGAGGAGAGAAGAAGAGATGAGAGTGTGAGGGGAGAAGAAGAAGAAAAGAGACTATGAGGTGAAGAGAAGAGATAGTATGAAGAGAGGTGGAGAAGAGATAGAGTGAAGAGAGGTGGAGAAGAGATAGTATGAAGGGAGGTGGAGAAGAGAGAGAATGAGGAGAGAAGAAGAGAAGAGAGACAAGTACAGAGCAGGAGCAGTTGAGATGGGCAGGCGCGTGCTAAGAGGGGCCGACCTGCGGCGGGAGCACGCCGGGCAGCACGCCGGTGAGCTGGTTGCCGGCCAGCACGAGCGAGCGCAGCGCGGGCAGGCGGTCGGCGGCCAGCGCGCCCTCCTCCACCGCCACCACCAGGCACTCGCTCAGGTCGAGGTGGCGCAGGCGCGGCATGCGCGGGAACGCGCCCGCCGCCACCACCGGGAACTGGTTGCGCGCCAGCACCAGCGACGCCACGCCCGCCGCCCCCGCCGCCTCCAACACGTCGCGCGGCGGCGCGCTGCGGAACCTGCGCACCGCACAATTCACTTCAGTTATGCCTTGGTTTACGATTCACACCACACTCTGATTTTCAATTCAATTCAATTCGATTCGATTCAATTTAATTCTGCCTTATTTTACTTTTTATACCACACACTGCTTTTCAATTCAATTCAGTTATGCCTTATTTAACATTACACATAACACACTACTTACACAACTTCATTATTCAATTATGCCTCTTTTATGTTTCAAACAACACATTCCTTTTCAATTCAATTCGATTCAATCCAATTACGACTTATTTTACGTTTCACATCCCACACTGTTTTTCAATTCGGTTCAATTATACCTTATTTGGCATTACACACAACTTAACAATTAAATTCGATTCAATTCAATTATACTTTATTTTACGTTTTACACAACGCAATGCTTTTCAATTCAATTTACTTATAGCTTATTTTACGTTACACACAACACACTACTTTACAATTAATTTCGATTCAACTCAATTCTGCTGTATTTTACGTTACACACAACGTACTGCTTTTCAATTCAATTATGTCTTATGTTATATTACACACAACACACTGCTGTATAATTCAATTCAACTAAATTAAAACAACACACAATTTTACATGGCAAGACTCTGACCATAGAAGATGATGATGCCGTTATCAAAAAAAACGAGACAATTGGTAACATGCTGTTTTCTCGCTATTGGCTACTAATAAAACAAATAACACATAGTCATCCCAGCAACTAAAGTTTTATTGTTAGATAGGACCTGGGTTCAAGTTCTGACGAGGGCAAAATTTTGGAAAACCGCTAAGGAGGTGGGCGAGACAGAAACTTGCCTGGGCGAGAATTCTAGACGCCGGCTGCTCTTGTCCGACATTTCCGTAATAATCTCTCTCAAATTGAGGCGAATGTCAGGATACTACTAGGCGTAACGGGCCACACTTCACACCCAGTCCGTACCTTCTCATTCTGTCCTCACATTAATCCATTCAATTCAATGATGCCTTATTTTACGTGGCGAGACTCAGGCCATGAGGCCTTCTCTTCCGTCTCACTACGCCCTGAAGAGGACCGCGATATGTCGGTCGAAACGTCGGCACCTCAGCCTTCGACGCGGCGTCACCCGGACGCGCTCGGACACGCCCAGATAATATCTCTGATCACGGAAGCCTATGATATCATTTACATGCACTACGCTACCACACATGCCGGGAGCTAAGAATGTGTCCCGCTGGTGGGATATATATATATATATATATATATATATATATATATATATATATATATGGATGGGGAAAATCCCACAAGCCATCGTGACGCATCTCACCATCCAGCGGTAAGAAGAAACCACGACCTATTATAACAAAAACATGCCCTACCTTATCACCTCCTACTAGATGGCAATTCACAGGGTAAGATACGTCATCATAAAAAAACGATGTCACTACGCGACCCGGGAACTTACCGGAAATTTCCAATGCCGCGTGAAAACCCACACTTCTAGTCTTTCCTTGGCCTCTCATCGACATTAGACTGATATTTCTTTTCTAGATTAGTGAGGGATGGTCCATTCGAGCATGGAAGATTATCACCCTTCTCTCCCTGAGGATAGGGAACGGAGAATTTTGCGCTGTCTGTGGCCCGTATTCTTCGATGCTACGAGTACTTCGGTATGTGAATCACGGAAAGCCCATAAACCACTGGCCAGTGTGGTGGAGAAGTGGTACAAACTCAAGATGCTAATCGTCTCACGGAAATTGCCAGCACCTGACGGTAATCGATCTCGCGACCTCATCAGCAGAACGCTAAAATCGTAAGGCGTTTCCTTAAGGCTCGTCTCCGCCGATGTTGATCCTTGCGTAATTCTGTACTGTTATATCGTCATAACGCAACTAAACGCAGGAACAGAAAGCAATAATCACTCTTTCAGGTAAAACTAAAGTTCATGATTCCTGGCTGTTAGGAAGACATTTTTAATAAACGAGGCGTGAAGGAGATTTTCTGAAAAACGAGGAGGAAGTACAGGAAAATAATTATAGCATGAAATGACGCTCAAAGATCCATAATCGTCGAAAGATTCTTAATTGAGATTCATGAACTGCTGCTATAAGAAACATTAGTACGACCCATCTTAAAAGCATACGCCTCAACCGACATTTCTCATTTACAAGTCAACATTATTTACTGGGACTGTCTTTTGCACTTCTCACAGTGTACGTCTAGTCTAACAAGTTCCTCTGTTTTCAAGCCTTTTAATCTATTTTCGTTGATCGCAGCAAATCCTGGGAAGTTTCACAGGACTCTTTGTGGCGGGTTTTGCAACTTGTTTCTTGACGTGATTGTTAAAGCCTCACCGGGACGAATGATGGTTTCTATCGACTAATGGAATCTTCCACGATATTCATACTCCATGATATAGAGTACATTTTCTGCTCTATGTGTTAATCAAATAAAACGGGAGGGTTTTACTGGAAAGGCCAATTTATTATATTTACTTGACAAAAATATAACTTTACAATTTTAAATATTTTAAGCATGTGAAACAGAGAAGGAGTGAGGGTTAAGAAGAAGTAGGGAGAGAAGAAGAGTCGGTCCGGGTCGCCGAGATCGTTAAGGCAGTTGTGCTGTAGCGATCTCGGACCAAAGGATCGCGGTTCGAGTCCCGCCTCGGGCATTGTTGTATTGTTCGTCCTTTCACCCCCTATCATCATCATATCGTGTCATCCTCACAGTTACCATACCGTTACACGCATTAGTGGTCGCTAATGACCTAAAAGTTGATGCGACCTTAAATAAGAAAACAAAGAGTAAGAGAGATTGGTTGTTTCTTTCGGGCGCAACAATTGATATGATAATTAGTTACGTGAGTGTAGTGCATATTAAAACCCGAAATGTCGCGGCGTTCGTCTCCCTTTAAATGACCGGTGGCCACCTATACGTCGGCATGCTGAGCATTTCCCTCCTCCATATATCACCTCCCGCGCAGAATCACCTAGCATGTGACAAGTTCCTAGCTCCCGAATGGTCTCACAATATGTGTGATAGGTAGACATTAACTGTATTGATAAGAGAATCCACGGAAAACTACTCAACAGAGCAGTCGTTCGCTTGAATTCTGCCCCAGGGGCTTAATTCGGCCTTCACAGTTCGTGATAAATTCTCAAGATCTTCATTTTACGAAATGCATGTCGTAATCTGTCTCCGTTGCTTTCTTCTTTGTTATCTATGTCCATCTCTCCATTTCCTTTTCTCTCATCCCTCTCCCCCTCTCACCTCTTCGTCACCCCTCCTCTCCTTCAAGAATTCTCGGCTATCCGGGAGACGCCGCGTCGTTGGCTGGGGTGCCGACGTTTCGCCTGACATGTCGCAGGCTTCCTCAGGGCAGTGACGTCACTGCTAACGTCGGCACCCCAGCCAACGACGTGGCGTCTCCCGGATAGCCGAGAATTCATGGATTCGAGCCGCGGAAGCTTACGTGTACCTCCTCTCCTTCATCTGCCTCCCCCTTTCACTATTTGTTTCTCCAGCTTTCTTCTCACGTTTCCTCTCGCACTCTCTTTTTTCTCCCTGAAGCTCTCTCTCTCCCTCCTTTGGAGACACTCTCCCCTTCATCTGTCTTGCCTAATTTCTCTCTTCCTACCTCTATCTATCTCCCACAATTCTGTCTCTGCCTTCCTCTATCTCCCCCGGGCGCATTCCGCTGTCTACTTTTACGAAGCCTTTGACTTAGCTACCCCCTCCCAATGGCATAGTCTGTATCCCTTTTCGATTTCCTTCTTAGTGTAAAGATTGAATTCTACATTTACCGTAGTTAGGTCAGGATTATATTGATCGAGTAAAATTAATCCTCTTCTGTTTATTTTCAAGAAGCATTTGCGCAGCTTTTTAGAGTACTACCAACATTGAAAACCATACTTAAAAGTTTGTGGTAACCAAAATCAAAAGCTCTTGTAACCAGCATCTTGTTGCCCGGCTGACTTAATGTACACATTTCCACAGATTCTGCCATGTTCATCTGTGTTTGAGGTTTTCTCCGTATTAATGTGAGAGTATCTATTTGCGCTACTAATAACTAAAAACAATGTATAACTCTTCTCAAACAGCGGGTGAACGAAACGAAATACAGTCGGGCTATGCCTTCTTTGATATAGAAAAGTGAAAATGGATTCGCTGGGAAGAGGGAATGAGGGAAAACTGACTGACGGATGCTGTCAGGCTGTGTCTTCTCAGATACCTGAAAGGCGATTAGCTGGGAAGCGTGGATGAGGGAAAAACTTCCCCCAAGGGGAGGGGGTCGGGCTATGCCTTCTCTGATATTGAAAAGTGGGAAGGGATTCGCTTGGAAGCGGGGATGAAGGAAAACTTGCCAAGGGATGCAGTCAAACTATGTCTTTTCAGATACGTGAAAGGTGATTAGCTCGAAAGTGTGGATGAGATTACATTGACCGCGAGATGAAGTCAGTTTATGTCCTATCGGATATCAAAAAGTGAAAAAGGATTCACTGGGAAGCGGAGATGAGTGAAAATTGACCGCGGGATGCAGTCGGGCTATGTATTTTCTGGTAACGAAAGGCGAAAAGGGATTAGCTGGGAAGCGTGGATGAGGGAAAACTGACCGCAGGATGCAGTCGGACGATCCCCATCCCCCTCCTTCCTCCCTTCCTCTCCCCTCCGTCGCCCTTTCTCCCCCGCTCTCTTCCTTCCTTTCTCTGCTTCTCCGCTGGAGGCCTGGGGGCGCGCAGGGGCGGCATGCTCACCCCATCTCGTTGAGGCCGAGGAAGTCGAGGGGCGCGCCGTCGTCGGCCATGCGCTGCACGAGGGCGGCCACCACGCTGGCGTTGAGCTGCGCGTTCTGGCCCAGGTGCAGCGCGCGCAGGCGCTGGAGCGGGCGCAGCGCCGACGCGTTCACCCACTCCAGCTGGCACAGCGCCAGGCGCAGCTCGCGCAGCGGCGACCCCTCCAGCGGCAGCAGGTCGTCCCCGCCCACGCTCTGCGCACGCACAACCACATGAACATTTCCTTCTCAATACGAGCACACGGAACAAAGTAGAAAATAAGAAGAAAAAATGAAAAAACTGAAAAAAAATTGTCAAATAATAAAAAATAATCAAAATAAAAAATAAAACATTAATTTAAAAAATAAAAATAAATTTAAAAATTAATTCATATTTTGAAAGTATGTTTAATATATAACAGTCGAACATAATATATTATATATATTATCGCATGTATGATATATTCTTAAACCTAAACTCCATTCCAAAGAAGACCAAGAAAGAATGATTACATTTTGTAAAGACATCAATTTTTATTTTGATATTTAATTTTAATTACTTTATTTTAATTGGCACCTTTGTTTTGAATTGATACTACTGCAAAATGTTTGTTAACAGTATTTTTATTGATCAATGTGTTAATAGATTGATGTTATTGATGAATCGTAACACAAATAGTCGGTAATAACCACGTAGTTGATGCGACTAAAAATGAACTAAAAATAATAAATAATAATAAAAATAAAAAATAATAATATGAAAAATATTTTTAAGATAAAAAATAAAATGTAAATAGTTAATTACACCTGACAATACGTTATTTACGAAAGGAGTATCGCACGACGTTTATTACAATCCTAGATAGGAGAATTATCAAACGAGGCCGTTACGGCGAGTCCAACAACCAATCAAGTTTTGTAAAGAGACGTTATGGTACGATAAGTAATGTGTAAAAGAATATTTTACTATTTTGATTTTTTTCTTTCCGTATTGTTCTCTATTACATAATAGCTCTGCGGTCAGAAAATTGCGTTTCAGCATTTAATTGTACATTATTTCTTTTTTGCTCTGATACATTTGGAATTCTATATTTTTTTCAGCTTTTGATCACGTCGCCACTTGTTTATCTATACATAGATCAGTATGTGTTAAATCTATATAATGGTTCGCTTAAAATTTTACCGTAGTCACGTCATTACGTTAATTAGGCCATATAGTGACGTATGAGCAACTCTTTGTACATGTTTTATGGAATTAATATAAGAGTAGTCTTTTTTGTTTCGGGATTCCTGCGAAGCTGTTTTTTATGTTCATAGCTATACATGGTTTGGATTTTTCTCTTCGCGTCCTATCTTTTTGCGTCCTAAATCCCCCCTTAATGAAAATATGGTGATATAAGTTCGTCTTATGAATGTCACATCGTGTCGTGTCCCCGTGTACGAAAGTAGCAGAACTGATTGAAAAAGATTTTTGTAAACAAATTATTGTTTATTCTTTAACAATTTACTTCGATTGCATTCATTACGATTCGCAGAAGTATAATGAGAATTTTCAGTAATGTATACGTAAGCAACATAGAGGAAAACACGGAAATTAATGAAGTGTCATTAGGCGGGGAAATACTGCAATCTTCTTTTATGACGAAAGGCGAAATAATACAGCACTGCATCGTGATTGATCGAAAATAGTATTTATAATATGAAGGTCAAGTGAACCAAAGGTGAAGTTGTAGAACTGTAGTAGTTTGCGTAAGTCATTGTTTTAATTAAGAGAATGGAAGCAAGTCTCGAGGTCATTAAAATTGGATGATTATAGGGAGATTTCAGAAGTCCAATAAGAACATGATATACACAGATTAGTATCAAAATGTTAAATCACGATTGGTAATACTAGAACAAAGTATATGATTAATTGTGATGCATATCTACATGGCCAGGATTTTCCGGGATGTCCAGGATAACAATGTCGACGTTCACAAATATTACGTGGTAGACTGTGGTATAGTATACTCAGACAGTGGAAATAAATTGTAGATTGAGTGTTTGGAATTCAGTAATACAAGTGTGTTCATTTCGAGTTTCAGTGGTAAATTTAGTAAACCATCATAACATTTTCCGCATTTGAAAACTAGGTATTATTCGAATAAAGATACTGTATTAAAATGTGCTTTTCGTTCCTGTAAAAACAACGTTAATATGAAGAATATTGTAAGGAGACTATGGCTAATTTTTAGCACGTCGTGGAAATCTTGAGTCGAAGAAGTTTGAAAACACGGGAATAG
>BOPP01000007.1:4031905-4064016 GCA_017312745.1 Gryllus bimaculatus | reverse complement strand
CGGGCGGCGGTGTGCGCGGGGCCGGGGCTGTGCCGCGCGTGCCAACGCCGCGCTCCGCGCCCTGGGCGCCGCCCACCGCGCCCGAGCAGCCTCGCCTGGCGCGCACCGCCGTGCGCTCGCTGCGCCGCGACTTAGCCATGCTGCCTCGCTGACGCGCGCTTCAGCGTAGAACGGACAACGCCGCCTCGAGAGCGTGCAAGCCCGGGCCTTCGACGGCCTCTCGGAACTAGGTAGACCCAGTGCACGTACGTATGTGTGTGTTGTATGTATGAGTAGGAAACGGTTTCATGGGGTAAGGCGAAACATGGAAAAATTTAAAACATTCCGGAACATATGCATTGTTGGTTGTCCGAAATGGAGTGGTTGTGTCGAGGCAGTTCAGAGTAAAGCTTTCCAAGGACTCTACGAGTTCAGATACGTGAGTGTACGATGTGAGAATTGTGTGATTGTTGAGAGAGAGGTAGAGAGAGGACGAGAGAGGGTGCGTGAGAGAGAGGGTGAGAGGGAGGGCGAGAGAGAGAGGGCGAGAGAGAGAGAGGGCGAGAGAGGGAGAGGGCAAGAGAGGGAGAGGCAAGAGAGGAGAGGGCAGAAGAGGGAGAGGGGGAGAGAGAGGGCGAGAGAGAGAGGGCGAGAGAGAGGGCGAGAGAGCGAGGCGAGAGAGAGAGAGGCGAGAGAGAGAGGCGAGCGAGAGAGGGCGGAGAGAGAGGGCGAGAGAGAGAGGGCGAGAGAGAGAGGGCGAAGAGAGAGGGCGAGAGAGAGAGGGCGAGAGAGAGAGGGCGAGAGAGAGAGAGGGCGAGAGGAGGTAGAGGGCGAGAGAGGGAGAGGGCAAGAGAGGGAGAGGGAGAGAGGAGGGCGAAGAGAGAGAGGGCGAGAGAGAGAGGGCGAGAGAGAGAGGGCGAGAGGAGAGGAGCCGAGAGAAGAGAGGGCGGAGAGAGAGGAGGGCGAGAGAGAGAGGGCGAGAGAGAGAGGGCGAGAGAGAGAGGGCGAGAGAGGAGAGGGGCGAGAGAGGGGCGAGAGAGGAGAGGGCGAGAGAGAGAGGGGCGCAGAGAGGAGAGGGCCAAGAGAGGAGAGGGCAAAAGAGAGGGAGAGGGCGAGAGAGAGAGGGCGAGAGAGAGCGAGAGAGAGCGAGAGAGGAGCGAGAGGCGAGAGAGAGGGCGAGAGGGAGGGCGAGAGGAGAGGCGAAGAGAGCAGAGGGCGAGAGAGGGAGAGGGCTAAGAGAGGGAGAGGGCAGAGAGGGAGAGGGCGAGAGAGAGAGGGGAGAGAGAGAGGGCGAGAGAGAGAGGGCAAGAGAGAGAGGGCGAGAGGAGAGGGCGAGAGAGAGAGGGGCGAGAGAGAGAGGGTCGATGAGAGAGAGGGCGAGAGAGAGAGGGCGAGAGAGAGAGGGCGAGAGAGAGTGGGCGAGAGATGAGAGGGCGAGAGAGAGAGGGCGAGAGAGAAGAGGGCGAGAGAGCACAGAGGGCGAGAGAGAGTGGCGAGAGAGAGAGGGCGAGAGAGAGAGGGGAGGCGAGAAGAGGTGAGAGGGCGAGAGAGGGAGAGGGCAATGAGAGGGAGAGGCGAGAGAGAGAGGGCCGAGAGAGGGAGAAGGGCGAGAGAGGGAGAGGGCGCGAGAGGGAGAGGGCGAGAGGAGAGGGCGAGAGAAGAGATGGGCGAGAGAGAGAGGGCGAGCAGAGGAGGCGAGAGCAGAGGGCGGAGAGAGAGAGGCGATGAGAGAGAGGGCGACGAGAGAGAGGGCGAGAGAGAGAGGGCGAGAGAGGAGAGGGCGAGAGAGAGAGGCGGAGAGAGAGGGCGAGAGAGAGAGGGGCGAGAGGAGAGGGAGAGAGAAGAGGGCGAGAGAGAGAGCGAGAGAGAGAGGTGAGAAGGAGAAAGAGAGAGAGCGAGAGGGCGAGAGAGAGGGGTCGAGAAGAGGGCGAGATGGAGAGGATAGAGAGAGTATGGGATCGAGCGCAGGTATCTAAATGCGGTTCTAAATTAATACTTTTAGTTGATCCTGTATAGTAGAGTTAATGGCGCCAAGCCGCTTACTGGGCGTGAGAGAATAGCGGGCATGCGCGTGTGTGTATGCCGAAGCGGAACCACCGGTGAGGGGGAGGCGCAAAGGAGGGTACATAGCTCATCCGGAGATGAAGCCCGTACAGTACACGAGGGGGGGTGTATGCGCATTTGTGTCAGGGGGGGTCATGTAAGACAGTGGAATTACTTCCTAAAAGTAATATTTTCGTACTGAATTATTTTCGCTTGAACCGAGAACGCCACGACTGAAGGTTGGTAAGTCTGTAGCATCAACAGACTCTCCGAGCTCTGGAAACTAGAATGTACGAGGTGTGTATGCGTATTTGCAACCGGGGGGGTGGGGAGATGTCAACGGGGGGGGGAATGCTCCGACCAAGATGAAAGAAGTGTTAGGCAGTGCATGTGCCTTTCGTTCAAACTTCTTAACTTAGATACGAACACACAAACACAAATTAAACAACAATTGTATCTCAACTTCTCTTCGCGCTAACGACATGATACCATGCGAAGTTTTAATGGAGAAATGAAATATTCTACAGATCAGAGCTTGAATCGCGCGCCACCTTTACGGACTGGAGGTGACACAGAGTATGTATGTCACTGAGTGCTTTCTACCGGAAGGTCCTATGGTTCGATTTCGCACGGTGGCAGTATTTCTGTACACGATCTACAGACAGCTAAGTCGATTCAGCCTATCTGGGAATGGAATTGTATTAGGCGGTGCTTTGAGTCGGCAGTTTTCCGTGGTTTCTCCCATGAACAGACAGGCGAATGTTGGATGAATTGCCTTATCAAACAGTCCCACGAACAGCGCGCTATTTTCCTTTTCCTTTTTTGTTCTAGTTCCTACTTATCACACTCCCATATGCACTACAGTTACACTCTTGTCGCGAAACCAGCCGGAAGGATTAGAGCTTGTCTGCGGGTGCCTCAGGCTGAGATACCTGTTGATGGCGAAAACCGTGCACGTCGATAGTGTTTTTTGGGCTTTGGATTCACCATTAGCTGGGGAAGAACACACTACCGTCTAATATGAAAACATGCACTCAAATTTGGTCGATGACCTAGCCCTTCGACGCGTCCCGAAACCGGAAATACAATCACTCTCAGCACATTTCTAGAAAAAGAAGAGGCCCACGGAATAAGAGAAGGTCTGATACACGGTGAGTCTGAGTTGCCGTGTTTGGTAGCTGCGCAGGTTCCTGTCGCTGTCGTTCACCGCGCTGCGCCGCCTGCCTGCGGCGCGTGTCGGCGACTGCGCTCTCGCATGAGGGGGCTGGCGCCTGGAGGGCGACGGGCTGCGCAGCGCGGCGTCGTCCGCGCCCGCGCTCACGGGCCCGACCACCCTGCCGCGCTGCAGCGCGCTCTTCGGCTCAAGCAAGCAACCCGCGCAGTAACATCTCCTCCTCCTCGGGAGTCTTCGCTCTTCTTCCTCCGGGTCCCAACTTCATCGCTTATCTTGATCCTCGGGCAATCACACTTCGGATAGTCTCGCCTCCACCTCGTCCTCGGCGTGCTACCTTCGTCTGCGGTTCTACCTTCGTCCTGGTCTACCTTCGTCTCGCGTCTCCTTCGCTCAGACGCTCTACCTTACGCTCTGGTCGTCTCTTCGGTGCTCGACTGTATTATCAGCTCTACCTACCGTGTTTGCCAGCGCTGCACGTAAACTTAGCGTGCACTAGCGATAGATACAACATCTAGTTCCTACTACGCGTCTCTTGTCCTCACCGACTACCGTCTAACCTAGTCCTCGCGTCCTACACTCGTCCTCGCGTCTAGCTTCAGATCCTACGCGGTCTATCTCTTCTTGCCTCTCCTCTCGCGCTCTACTTCGTCGTCTCGCGCTCTACTCTATAGCAGCTCCTCGCGTCTAGACTCGTCCTCGCTTCTATACGCATTCGCTCCAATACGCGTCTACCTTCGTCCTCGCGTCTACTTGTACCTTGTGTCCTGACCACGTCTAGACCTCAAGCACGCTCTACCTTCCGTCCCTCGGAGTTACTACCTATCACGTACAGCTCGCGCACGTCTAACACTCAGTCCTGACTACGTCTACACCTTTCTCGCTCCTCAGCGTCTCACTTCTGTCTCGCGTCGTACCCCTTCGTACCTCTGCTGCTCATACTTACGGCTCCTCGCGCTACCTTCGTCGCCGGTCTACTTCGTCCTCGGCGTCTACCTTCGTCCTCGCGTCTACCGTTCGTCCTCGCTGTCTACCTTGACTAGATCCTCGCGCATACCTTCGTCCTCGCTTCTACCCTTACGTCGGCTCGATATTACCTCGAATCCATCTGATTCTACCTTCGACCTCTGCTTATCTCCACATATCGATCTCGCTTCTAACCATCAACGATCTGCGCTTATCCTCACTTCGATCCTCGAACCAATACGTCTCACATGCTTACTCATCTCGTCTCTCGAGCTTCTACCATTAGCTGACTCTCCACACAGCTCTAACAATTACGCTCTCGCTCTCTACCTTAGTCCACGCTAATTCACAACCTTCCGTCACTCGCTCTATACCACCACTCATACAACTCTGTGGCCGGCCTCTACTTCGTCCTCGCTCTCTACCTTCGTCCTCGCCCTCAATCCTTCAATCCTCGGCCGTGCTCTTATCTCGGGCCGCACTGCCTTCATCATCGCCTACCGACTACAAGTGCACTAATGGGGTTCTCTCCTCATCAGAGTGCTACCTGATCTCGCTCATCGCAAAACAACTGGACACAGCAGTTCTGCATCGTTTAGGCTGGGAGACGCGCTGGCGATTCGCACGTCAAGGAGTAGATGTCTTATGCTACTAGATGACAGGCTGGCTGTAGAGCTCGGGTGGCTGAACATGAACGGGGTGACAAGAATTAGAATTTCCGTGGCTGATTTTTACAGCTTATCGATGGTGGTGAGAAGAGTTGTGTTGAGCACGTACATACATGATATGAGGTGACGTAAGTCTGTATGAGATGTCGAGATAGAGCTTCAATATAGTACTCCGATGTGTATCGTCTATTGAGTGATTTGTCTGGGGACGTGAGTGTGATAGGGAGTTGGGACGCCGCTATGTAGGGTGTCAAGATCAGTCAACTATATTCTAGAGCTTCATAGTTATACTCTTAAAAAGAGATCAGATTCTAAATCAATTACTAATAAAGTAACTAAAACCTCACCTACAATGCAGATGACTCTGTTAGATTATATGTACTCAGTTCAAATACTTGCTTGATGATGTATTTGATAGCATGCAATTGATACTTTTATGAATGTCACCATGGCAGTTCAATTTAATTTCGAGAGTTGCAACTATTCTACTTGACGAATAGATAGCTGTGTAGAATTGTCACTACATATTTGACGTGATATTTATCGGGACGTGTGGGTACAACTAATATAGACTTTCAGCGCTAGATGGAGTTAATAGGTTATTTTTATCAGTACTTTATTATTTTGATTCATATGTACGTTTTGATATGTTGTTCAATTCTGAGTATCCACCTCATAGTTCTCGCTCTTAGCTTCTTGATTTCTTCTGCTCGCGGATTACCTGGTTTAACTGTAAGTCTCATCTTATTGACCAATAGGCTCCTAGGATCAGTTTTGACGCTGTGCTGAATAGTTTATAACCATATACTTGAAGAACATTCCTGACACGAGAGATACGCGTATTGGATCCCAGTAGCTTCATGACCAGGCGGAGAGTCGTCAGGGATTGATAAGCTCAGACTATGTGCATTAGAGTTCTCGTCTGCGCGGTATTACGGTACGAACACCATGTCTTAGAGCGTCTATGTTTCATGCTGTCATAACTTACTCTAGCAATGCAGATTATAACAGTTTCATGATCTTATATGTCAATGCCAGAGAACTTGCGCGAGTTCGACTGGAGTCGCTTTATCAGTCTCTGTGCGAGAAAATAGCACCTGATAGAAAATTCACAGACGTATTACGTGTATCACAACATCTCGTTCAACCATGAAAGACCGAGAGACACACACTAATTGAATCAGAGTGTTTGTCATATTCATCTCTCTTAAGATTATGTTCTATATGCACTCACTCTAAACTTCGAAACGCTCAATTCATGATCATAAATAGGGTATTACTTTCCTCTTCCGCTCCTATGTAGCATTTTCATCTTGCGCTCAGTAAACACACGAGCGACTTTAACATATAGTGTGTATCTGTTCTATGGTGATCTACTAAAAATACGACAGTACTGTATCCGAAACATGTTATACCTTAGCTAAATTCCGGCGACGCTGTCTCTTCGCTTCTATATATCTCTTTCGATCGCTGTTATATACTGTGTAGAATGGCAAGAATTGGCAATAGTATTCTGGTTGAATGCCTGCATTTCCGTCTAACCTTAGAGATCGAGCGCTGCCTCGGATAATGCACTTTAAGTAAGCTCCGTTTGATAATTTTAGGGTGTACGTAAATTCGTCTTCTCATCGGTTATTTCCTGACAGCGGGCTTATCTATTTTTCAGGCACTTAGTCTTGCTCAGAACGTTAAGAACGATTAAATACATAAATTATTATTTATCCTACGGATATGCACACGAGCACTTCTAATTTCTGTTTAGATTTCATTCGCCTCGCTTCGTGTATTTCGAATTGGTCTTCTAGCTTCCTCTGGATGTCAAGACTATACGCTCTGCGCATGTTTATCTAAAGAGCTGAAGCTCAGACAGATTAAGCTGTCCGCACAAATTTTCATTGTTATAGTAATGATCATAGCTGGAGATACAGTTCAGACATGCGATGAATATTCTTCTCACGTGCACATAGCTGTAGCTCGGATAGAATGTGTTGGAATAACTGAAGACAGAAGACTAGGCTGTAGAGCTCTGTCGTTATATTCAGCATCTCTCAGATTATATGTTCGGACTCTCATAATGTGGATATCCGTAAGATCGTGATATAAAATTAGCCGACTTCTCTGATAATTTCTGCAGTCTCATTCTACTTACGTTAATGTTTAGTTTGTTGAGATACGTGTAACAGGCAAATAACTATCAAGAGATATTAATATAGCTTTTTCTATTTATATTTCGATGTATATATACATCTCTAGTATATTTCAACATATGACGGATTATGGTTATGTATAAGGTGTTAATTACATGCTATTAGGTTCTCACACTCGGGAAACATCGAATGTAATCATCATCATGTGTCAATGTATTCCATACACATTAATGCTGATTTCAAGATTTTTAGAGGGTGAAGGTGAATAAACATAATTATAATACTCACAGGGATAACACGTTATATGAATATAGTGACAGGGTCGACATTGTTATCAATGGAACAATCGAGGAAGGTTACTCAGCTCACTAACGTAGACTATGCACACAATTAATCATATACTTTTCTACAGTTAAAACCGCAGAGTAGTGCAGTCTTGCTATCAAAACTTTTGATATCACTTCTTCATGGCTCTGTATCACTGTTAATATCTGATTCTGAACACCTCGCGTCGGAGAGATTCATGCAGTCTTTATGATGCACTACCTCGTAGTCTCTCGTCTAGATCGTCTTACATAAATCAATGTCTGCAGAGCGATCATCTCATGTAGATAGCGCTCGAAGCAGGCGGCGCCCTTTGTCGCTGTATGTGTGTTCCGTTTGTGACCATGGTATTAGCAGACATGAGCTATTTCTCCGCGAATACGATGAGTTGCTGTTGTCGCTTGCAGTGTGCGTTTCGAATAGTCGAGCGGGACCTGCTAGACCCTGTTCGCGCCTGGGACACGCTGCTTAGCATGGTACCGCGGCTCGCTTCTCCTATGTGTCACGTCTGTCGTAATATCGTAGCTGGTGCTAAGCATTCGCCTCGAGTTCAATGTGACTCGTTGGCAGCAAGCTCGAACTGACTGGCAGCCGAGCGCTGCCGCTAACATCGACCGACAGTAATCTCTGGTCTGAACACGAAGACTACCTCTCGTTCACGTCAGTTCTGGACTACTTTCGGTACACGAGGGACACGCGACGGATTGATGAATTGCATATGTCACGCAAGGTATAGCTCAGCATCCATTTTCGCAGTGCTACGAAGGAAATTAAACTCTTCTCGTATCTCAGTCTGAACGCAAGATCTTGGGTGTAGCATGAGAGAAACATGTAGCGCACGTTATAAAAATCAATAAACGACACTATAATCTCTCTTAATGAAGAATATAAAGTCACGAATACTCAGATTCAGTCGAATATAGATGAATTTTAACATCATCTGTTTAACGTGTACAGCAATGTGGAATTAATACTGCATTGCCTAGTAGCCAGTAGCTGTAAATGCACGCACCTGAATTGCACAGAGTTCAATAATCTTTGTAAAAGGCAATAGATCCATCATGGTATTCTTATATATACTAGCCTTGTCCATGAATTCGTATGTGGTCCTCGACACGGTCATACTCCATGATTGCTGGCAGAAGTACGCCTACCGTGAACGAGTCTGCAGTAATCGTACATATACGTAAGAAGTGACGTAGTGCATATTTATTTCACGGTGAAATTATCGTGGACAGTGATCATTAGGCGCGGATAGGTTACGCTCTTGCACATTCTACATGTTAATGGAAAACGAAAGGGCTGAATATAATTAGCAGCACTAGCGATCGCGGGTGAGATCTGGAGTGGAAATCGTATTTGTGATATGAAGAGAATAAAGTGAATCCAATCAGAGGCTGAAGTAAATGCTATGAATCGTTAAGAGCTTAAGTCTTTGGTTAAGAAACAAGTTAGTATTTAGTGAGTATCTAATGGAATACGAAATAACATTGACTAGTATACTCTGTGAGTGGTGATCTAATATCAGTCATGTTTTGGTAATGTCATATGGTGGGATTATTAACTAGATTAAGCACTGCCAAGAAAGGCCCACATGATATACAAAACATGTAGTTATTTCATAAAATGTTTATAATGCCACGAAATTGGTAATTCATAAGATGCGACTACGAATTTTATACTGCACTTATTATCTGCTGATGCTATATGCTCAGTCTGGATGGCAGTAAATGACGCTGAGAGGATGATACAAAGCCTCAATCTGTTCTGTGTCCGGGAGGATCGTCGCTCCAGGTGTATTTGAAAAATTCGACAAGAAAGTGGACAATTAGTTCTCCGATACACTGAGTTAAGCGGCTCGCGACGAATTCTGGGTGAGATCAACTGGTGATATAAATTCTTGGAAGCTAGAGACTTATTTTCAAGCTCGATGTAAATTAAATAAGAATTGATTCTGTCGCTTTAGGAGGACGTGATCTTTATTGAGTAATTGGATGCTTAATGAACTATCGTTGTGTCACTATAGAGTATCAGCTAGTTATAGAGAGATAATTTGTGTTAAGTACGCAAATAAGGTAATTAAAATAGAAAGACATTTTGTATAAATAGGACATACTTCGAAACTGTATTTCTTCAGATATTTATTATGCTCACGTCTGATTAGAAAAGTGGGAGTTGTCGTTGCTTCTGTATATATCATAGTGTTAGTAGAAAGACTGTTCTTGTAAGGTATGTAACCTGAATAGGCTATAATTCTATAATGTTCGAAGATACTGCGATAGAGAAGGAAGTCTGTGCTTGGGTAGTGATCGAAATGAAGCTATCGACAACCACGGGATAATAGTTGTCTGACTAACTTGTTTCTAGTTATCCAACTTCGTGAAAGTACTTAACTTAACTCGAACATGAGTTCAACCAGGTGGAGGGAAGATTAGTACTACAGTAACGATCAATTTTAATCGATGTGTGTTATATGTATTAAAGCGCTAGATAGAAAGGACGTGGAGTTATCTTCCGCATACTTTCGGCTTTCTACAGCTCGTAACCAACGCACTGTTGATCGAATTACTCTAGTATAATGAGTTAAAGATGATCACAATGAAGAAAGGTAGATGAGATTTGTAAGGATCATTCCACTCTAATGAATAGATGGCACTATACTTGTATAAATAATAGCCTATAGCTATTGAGTATCACACTACGTGAAAGTAAAGTAGTCTTCGCTGCTTTTATAGTCGTCGATAGATAACTATGTAGGAAGTTTTGCTTTAGAGGTAGTCAGGACTAATTCCTACATATCACTGGAATGTACATGAATCCTCAAGCTCTACCATTCGAAACTATTACACGAGAGTATTCTTGCAGGACTATACTTATGGTCTGTACGCGTATCTTGGAGCACCTCATCTATTAAGACTATTTGATTGATTATTGCTCCGAAATGCCTTTCTTGGGTGGTGGATGTCCGAATAGTCACTAGAATATGAGAAGGATTATCGGAACAGAGGAAGTGCTACTATATGAAATATATAGTATTGTGTATACGCGTTGAGTTTTATACTGTCTGTCAGGTCTCTATGGATAGCTATATCATGTTATACAGATATTCGTATAGTAATCTGTGTCTTGACTGAGTTTGAGTTATTTTCTATATGCTCAATTAAGACGGATGCATAGTGGATAGCGAAAAGAAGAATAGCATATACATGACGTTTTGTTCGGTGCGAGATGTTTAGGTGCAAAAATCTAATTAGTGAGAAGAGAAGCACTACAAAGTTTTTCCATCGGTCTTTCTATATTAACGGATGGTATTGACATGTCTCGTCGTTGAAATTTTCTTCATGTTGTTTTGAGGCAGCTAAAGTGTCGGTGGACTCTCTCTGCAATTTCGTCGTGGTTTGATAGTATAAAACCTGTGTAACTCAATTCAATGTACAGTCTTTTGAAGTAGAACTTTGACGTTTGGAAAATGGGTGTTTTACTAAACTATCGATTAGACAATTAGCATTTTTTTGCTTTTATTTATTTACGATCGATTTGTTAGCGCTGGATATAAGCTCAAATGATCAATAAGTATTCTCTTTCAGAAGCTTTAAGTAGGTTATAACCTTCGAAGGTCAAATGGATTTCGGAGCTAATTGTCAAAAATAAATTAATTCGAAAATTAAACCAGATTAGAAAGAAGAAAATAAAGCAAAATCGGTACTGGTTGATTTAGAATGGAAGAAAGAATTTATAAAAAGAAAAATTAAGGGTAAAAATAACAATTAAGTCCTCAGGCAAGTTTAGGCCACACGAAAACTAACAGCTATAGTGTCAGTCGTGTCCAACAATAGTCAATTGAATTAATGAATGCATTTATAATATATTATGACAACTATTAAGCAAATGAACGAGATTATTACTACGAGATGTATTAACTATATAACTATGACTGATAGTTAATTGTACAGAGGCGTGCCAATCCGCTATCAGTATGTGACAGCCAATCAGTCAAAGTATATCTGGAGGTCTTATAAGGCCATTGAAGTCGAATTCAGTAGTCACTCAATCATGTAATCGCTCAATATTTCTCACCCCAATCATTTAATCACCAAGTAATTTTTTGTCATCGTTCATTTAGGCCACCTTAGTCATTCAGTCGCTGGTCATCCAGTCATACACTTCGACTGTACTCAAATGGAAGGCCTGCTCAGTAAACATGAAAAGCCTGTTGTGTCAATTAGGGGAAGCCAGGAGTCAGGTAGGCACGTGATGAGGAGTGAGAAGACGTAGGACGAGGGGGTAGGGCGAGGATGAAGGATGCGGGCGAGGATGAAGGATGACGGCGAGGAATGTAAGGATGAGGGCGAGAGAAGGTAAGAAGCGAGGACGAGGAAGAGCGAGGACCGAAGGTAGAGAGGCGGTAGGACGAAGGTAGAAGCCGAGGACGAAGGTAGAGAGCGAGGACGCAGGTAGAAGCGAGGACGAAGGAAGAAGCGGGAACGAAGATAGAAGGCGAGGACGAAGGTAGAAGCGAGGACGAAGGTAGAAGCGAGGACGAAGGTAGAAGCGAGGAACGAGGTAGAAGCGAGGTCGAGGTAGAAGCGAGGTTCGAAGGGTGAAGCGAGGACGAAGTAGAAGCGAGACGAGAGGTAGACGCGAGGACGAAGGTGAACGCGAGGACCGAAGGTAGACGCGAGGACGAAAGGTAGACGCGAGGACGATAGGTAAGACGCGAGGACGAAGGTAGACGCGATGGAGACGGTAGACGCGAGGACGAAGGATAGACGCCGAGGACGAATGGTAGACGCGAGGAACGAAGGTAGACGCGAGGACGAAGGTGACGCGGAGGACGAAGGTTAACGCGAGGAACGAAGGTAGACGCGAGGACAAGGGTAGACGCGAGGAACGAAGGTAACGCGAGACGAAGGTAGACGCGAGGACGAAGTTAAGACGCGAGGACGAAGGTAGACGCGAGACGAAGGTAGACGCGAGACGGAAGGTAGAGCGCGAGACGGAAGGTAGACGCGAGGGACGAGGTAGACGCGAGGACGAAGGTAGAACCGCGAGACGAAGGTAGACGCGAGACGAAGGTAGACGAGCGAGGAGGAAGGTAGAGACCGAGGAGAAGGTAGACGCGAGGACGAAGGTAGACGCGAGGACGAAGGTAGACGGAGGACGAAGGTAGAGCAGAGGACGAAGGTAGAGCGAGGACGAAGGTAGACGCGAGACGAAGGTAGAGCGAGACGAGGTAGAGCGAGGACGAGGTGGATCGAGGAGAAGGTTGATTGGAGGATCAAGGATAAGCGGGATGAAGTTGGGACGCGGAGGAAGAAGAGGCGAAGAGGTCTCGAGAGGAGGAGTGTTACCTGCAGCGGGTTGCTGCTGAGCGAGGGCGCTGCAGGCGCGGCAGTGGTCGGGCGTGAGCGCGGGCGCGACGGCGCCGCGCTGCGCAGCCCGTCGCCTCCAGGCGCAGCTCGGCGAGGTGCGGCAGTCGCGCAGCGCGCCGGCGGGCAGGCGGCGCAGCGCGGTTGAACGACAGCGACAGAACCTGCGCACCAAACACCGCACTCAGACTCACGCTGTTATAGATCTTCCTATTCAGCTGCCTCTCTTTTTCAGAAATGTGGCTGGATTGATTGTTTATTTCCAGTTTCGGGAGCGTCAAGGGCTATGGTCATGGCGCGAAATTGTAGTGCATTTTTCATCTTAGAGTAGTGGCGTTCTCCCCAGCTGAAGTGGTAGATCCAGCCCACAAACACATCGGTGCCGGTTTTCGCATCCAGGTATCTCACGCCTGAGGGCTATCACGAGACTCAAGCTCTAAGTTCCGCGGTTTCGCGACCAGTGTATGTAGTGCAATGGTGAGCTGTGTAAGTGACGGGTGAGATAGAAAAACAGGGAAAGGAAATATAGCGCGCTGTTCGTCGCTGTTGATAGGGAATTTTCCAACATTCGCCTGGTGTTATGGGAGAAATCCACGGAAAACTGCCGATCAAAGCAGCCGCCTAATACAATTCACTCAGAAGGCTGAATTCGACTTAGCTGTGTAGATCGTGTCAGAAATACGCCACCGTTGAAATCGAAACCATAGGACTTCCGGTAAGAAGCACTGCAGGTGACATAGGTTTTTGATACTCTTGTGTCACCTCCTCCGTAAAGGGTGGGCGCGCGATTCAAGCCTCTGGATCTGGGTTAGAAATGTTCAATCTCATTAAAATTCGCGATGGGTATCATCGTCGTTAGCGCGAAGAGAGTGAGATAATTGTTGTTTATTGTGTTTGTGTGTTCGGTAATCTAATTAATGAATTGGAACGAAATCATGGATTGCTAACCTCTCTTTCATCTTGGGGTCGGAGATTTCCCCCCCCCGGTTGACATCCCCGCAGCCCCGGTGCAATACGCATAACACATCGTCATTCTACGTGTCAGAGCTGGAGAGTCTTGTTTGATGGCATACAGACTACCAAATTCAGTGTGCGTTTCGGTTCAAGCGAAATTATTGAGTTACCGAAATTTTATTTTAGGGAGTAATTCTTCCCATGTCTTAACATTGACCGGCCCTGCACACAATGCGCATACACCCCCCCTCGTGTACTGTACGGGCTTCATACTCAGGAGAGCGATTGTACCTCTTTTACGCCTCCCTCAACCGTGTTCGCTCTGCATACACACACGCTCATGTATATCTTGTCCCGCAAATAGCAGTGCGTGGCTTCATCCGCGTATTACGGGGATTATCCTAAAAAGTATTGATTAGAAATATATTAGGTTTTTATACCGCGTTCATTTGCCCCTGGTCTGACTTCTCTCTCTCATTCTCTCTCTCTCTCTCTCGCCCTCTCTCTTCTGCCTCTTCTCGACCCCTCGGCTCTCGTCGCCCTCTCGCTCTCTCGCCTCTCTCTCTCGCCTCTTCTCTCTCGCCTCTCTCTTCCTCCTCGCCTTCTCTCTCCGCTCTCTACTCTTCGCCTCTCTCTCTCCAAGCCCTCTGCTCTCTCGCCCTGCGATCTCTTCGCCCTCTTTTCTCTCGGCCCTCTCTCTCTCGCCCTCTCTCTCTCGCCCTCTTTCCTCCGCCTCTCTCTCGCCCTCTGCTCTCTCGCCCTCTCCTCTCGGGCCCTTCTCCTCTCTCGCTCTCTTCTCTCTCGCTCTCTCTCTCGCCTCTCCTTCTGCCTCGCCTCTCCCTCTCTCGCGCTCTCTCTCTCGCCCTCCTCCCTCTCTGCCTCTCTCTCTCGCCCTCTCCCTCTCTCGCCCCTTCTCTCTGAGGCCGGTCTCCAGGATTCGTCGCCCCCTATCTAGACGGTTCTCTTCTCGGGCCTCTCTCTCGGCCCTCTCTCTCTCGCCCTCTTCTCTCGCCTCTCTCTCTCGGCCTCTTCTCTCGCTCTCTCTTCTCCTCGCACCTCTCTTCTCTCGCCTCTCTTCCGCCTCTCTCTCTCGCCCTCTCTCTCGTCGCCCTCTCTCCTCGCGCCTCTCTTCTCTCGCCCTCTGCTCTCTCGCCCTCTCTCTCTCGCCCTCTCTCTCTCGCCCTCTCTCTCTCGCCCCTCTCCCCTCTTGCCCTCCTCCCTCTTTGCCTCTCCCTCTCGCCTCTTCTCTCTCGCCCTCTCTTCTCGCCTCCTCTCGCCCTCGTCTCTCGCCCTCTCGCTCCTCGTCTCTCTGCTCTTCGCTCTTTCTCGCCTCTCTCTCGTCGCCCTCTTCCTCTCCTGCCACTCTCCCTCTCGTGCCTTCCCTTCGCCTCCTCTTCGGCCCTCTCTCTCTCGCCTCTCTCTCGGCTGCCTCATTCTCTCGCCTCTCTTCTCGCGGGCCTTCCTCTCTCGCCCTCTCTGCTCTCTCGCCTCTCTTCTCGCCCTCTCTCTCTCGGCCTCTCATTCTCTCGCCCTCTCTCTCTCGCCTCTTCGTCTCGCCTCTTCTCTCTCGCCTCTCCTCTCGCCCTCTACCTCTCTTGCCCTCTCCCTCTCTCGCCTCTCCTCTCGTCGGCCTTCTCTTCTCTCGGCCTTCGTCTCTCTCGCTCAATGTGCTCAATGCCAATTCACGCGTGGAGGTACCATCTGGCTCTCTTCTCGCTCTCTCCCGCCCTCCGTCTCTCTCGCCTCTCTCTAGCCCTCTCTCTCTCGTCTTCTCTTCTCGCGCTCTCTCTCTGCCTCTCTCTCTGCCTCTCTCTCTCGCCCTCTCTCTCTCGCCCTCTCTCTCTCGCTCTCTCTCTCGCCCTCTCCTTCTTGCTCTCCCTTCTTGCCCTCTCCCTCTCTTGCCCTCATCCCTCTCTCGCCTCATCGGTTCTCTCTACGCCCTCTCTCTCTCGCCCTCTCTCACCTCTCTCACCCTTCTCTCTCTTCTCTACCCTCCACAATCACAATTTCTCACATCGTACACTCTACGTATCTGAAGCTCGGTAGAGTTCTTGGGAAAGCCTTGTACTCTGAACGGCTCGACACAACCCTCATTTCGGGACAACCAACAATTATTGTTATCCGGAGAAAACAAAATGTTAAAATTTTATCTTTTGTTTCCTTACCCCATGAACCGCCCTCTCCTCACAACAACACAACACAACGTACGTGCACGTGGCGTTACCTGAGTGTCCGAGAGCCGTCGAAGGCCCCGGGCTGCACGCTCTCGAGGCGCGCGTTGCCGTCGACGCTGAGCGCGCGCAGCTCGGACGGGCAGCATGGGATGTCGGCGGGCGCAGCGAGCGCACGGCGAGTGCGCGCCAGGGCGGAGCGCTCGGGCGGCGGGTGGGCGGCGCCCAGGGGCGGCGAGCGCGGCGGTGGCCACGGCGCCGGCAAAGCCGGCCCGCGCACCACGCGCCCCGCCCCGGCCGCAGCCGCTGTCCGCGGGCGTCCACGCGTTTGCCCTCGCTTCGGCCCACCCGCTCGCCGAGCTCCACGCCCGTGCCAGGCCGGCGCCGCAACCAGCAGCCGTCGCGCAACCTGCGGATCAGGAGGGGGGGGCTTCGTTAGCATAGCTTAAAACCATTTTGGTTCATCGGACGCTTGTCTTTGCATCCAGCGTTGAATGTGACCCATTTATGGCATCACTTTTCGAAACATTTTGCATCGCAACGATTAAGCTTGACCATCTTAGAATAGCAACATCATTAAGCCATCCCATCTTCAGACACCGTAAATCATTAGCGGTCGGGGCCATCCCGCCCCCGCCGCCGCCGGCGTCCGCGGGGTCGTCCCACGCGTTGCCCTCGCTCGCCCACCCGCCGCTCGCCGAGCTCCACGCCCCGTGCAGCGCCGGCCCGCACCAGCAGCCGTCGCGCACCTGCGGACAGGGGGGGGGGCTTCGTTAGCATCAGCTAAAAACCATTTGTTCATCGACGCTGTCTTTGCAATCAGCGTGATGTCGACCCATTTAGCATCACTTTCGAAACATTTTGCATCGCAACGACTTAAGCATTGCACCATCATTAGAATCGCAACATCATTAGCATGACATCCTCAGCAACGTAAAATCATTAGCGTCGCCATATCGTTAGCATCGCTACATCGTTAACACCACGACACCGTTAGCATCGCAACGTATATCGTACATCGTACGTATATCGTACGTGTATCAACATCATTCGTGTCGCAACATCATTAGCATCACATTAGTAGCATCAAAACATTATCATCAGGACATCATTACTATCAGAATATCGCTAACATCAGAACATCATTATCATCAGAGCACCATTAGCATCAGAAGAGCATTAGCATCAGAAGAGCATTAGCATCAGAAGAGCATTAGCATCGCAACATCATTAACATCGCGTCGTAAACATTGCAACACCTTTGTTTCGTAACATTATTAGCGTTGTAACATTATTAACATCTTAAATGGGATCTTACTATCGTCGCGGCCATATGGAGGCTATTGACTTACTCCAGCATTTCGTGCACATCTGTACATGTTTGGATCATAACTTATTGCTCACGTTAATATAAATAATAATTTTATATACTATAATTTATACTGTAGATTATTATTATCGTCCGTATTATCAAAAGAATTGGACAATACCAGCAACCGTTTGCACGTGTGCAACTAAGTAGTAACGTTACCATAGATTACCTTTAAGGTCATCTACATCTCAAATGCGATATCATCTTCACAGTTGTCACATGCGGTTCTCGTAGCGTTTCTGTCCACAATTTAGCATCATTACATCTTGCTAAAATCCTATTAGCACCATATGTGTAATCTATAAATGTTGCAGTCATCATATGTGCTGTCAGCCTGCTCTAGCATCCACTTATAAAAGCATTTAGCATCACATCATCATTAGCGTCTCCAATACAATGTCTCACCGACCCGCTCTTCACTTATGTTGGCGGACACGAGAATATCCTTCGCTAATTTTTTTCACATCACATCTTTAGCATACTCAAATTTACAACCGTACAGTTATCACCACAACCATTAGGTTTACTACCTATAGTAGTCTCTATTGTAGGCCTCCACAGTTACATCAGCAAATGTCGTGTATTTATCCATGTACTGCATTTTTATTCTTAAAGTATTAGAGTAGCGATTAATTGCAGTATGAGAATCGCGAATACATCATTTTTACTATTATTTTAATTATTACAGACCCTGTCGATCCGCACCACAATTCGACGCACACTTTATTTTGCTAATTGGATCTCTAGCTTCACAACAGTTTAACATCACGAGTACGAAAATGAAGTAAAATTTTCCAGTACAGTTTTATTCAGAACTATTCATCAGTAGAATACGATAAATTGGCTACAATATCATATTTATAAAAGAAATCGTAAGGAAGCAAATATTTCCCTTTCGTTCCATTCCCAAAAATATGATCAATGACACCCTTGGAATAGTATCATATGCATTTCATGCATGTCATGACAAAGAAAGTCTCTTGTACCGAGATTTACCCGACAGTAAAGTTTACGACTGTTTAATCAGAAACATGCGTCAGGTAAACGTCCTCGAAATACTATCTCATTTGTGTGCAATAAAACATCAAAAAAAGAACAAAAAGTAGAGCCATTAATTTTAATAGCGTCTGTACAGTGTATTTGAGTTTCCAAGAAGTATGCGAGAATTTGTAAAGTCAGAAAAGGACCTGATTCCAAAAATGGCCAAGACACTCCTATTATCAATGTCTGAAAGTGAATTGAACACGCAATGATAATAAGGAAACAGTATTAATCTGTACTTCATAATTGTTCAAAATAGTAAATTTGCAAATAAACTGATACGTTCACCTGCCACGACGCATATGGATTTTAAAATGGTATTCTAATTTTAAAAAACATGTAATCAAATTTTCATTTTAAAAAATATGTTAAAATCATTTGCCTGAATTTCAGTGGCTTCAGTAAAAATTAACTTACGGAAACTAACAGAAGGAAAATGTTTGAAAGAATTACTACGTTTAAATGATTTGTAAATTATTTCATAATTGCATATAATGCACACGAATACTGCAATAGGTAAATAAACAATTTGGAAACTTAATTAGTATGAAAGAAAAGACACAGGTTTAGAGATGTAGTTATTAACGTAACTAGCACAGAAAGTTTGAGTTCGACATTTCGAAAAGTGTGTGCTGATGGCACATTTATAAAACTTGCGCACACTATTTTTAGTATAAATGCAGGTAAATTTACCACTTTAAACTCGTGGAATCATTCTCAATATGCGAAAAAACTGCTTTGTTGATTCATATCACCCCAGTGTTGTTCACTGAGCGACACAGTGCTTTCTTTACTTTTCGGTATGCGTCCCGCAGAGTGGGATATCGTCTTATCGAAGAGAGCAACGTTCCAATCTACAAACACTACACGAAAGTAAGGGTTTTCATGCTTGAGCGCTGAAAGCGGAACTAATTCAATAAATGATTACGCGTGAAGCACCTTTCAACGTAGATTTTGATGCCCATCCAACTCACGGCGCGTTATCAAACGTACAAACTTTCTTCTGTGTCGTGACGTTTCTGTGCTATTGTTCTTTGTTATATAATTGAAAATTCGCTGTAAAGACATCCTTTTTTGTCTCGTCACATGACAGCATTAAAGCTACTTCCATGTTCTCTGCTATATTGAGAAAGAGGAATGGCATTTAATCTATGAATGCTCAAAACGTTCAAACTAAGTCTTGGACATTTTTAGGATTTGGAAAGTTGCGTCGTAGTTAATGCCGTCTTTTACGTACCATACACACTCACTGCCAGTTTTTTTTAGAAAATTGTGCTGAACCATCGACCTCAAAGGCGTTGAAACCTAAAAAAGATATTACTTCTGAACCCAAAGATTCGTTACTTCACTTGCGTCAACATTTTGTTAGCAATCTGTTTATAAATATTGCGATACGGATGACGCGGTGTTAAGAACCATTGTTAAGTATAATTACAAAACTGATGGTGTCGGCATCATTCGAGATGGAGAAACTAAACAACGTTTGAATGAAAGATTGATTCAAACATTGACGTTGCGATGCTGATGAATGTGGTTTTGTTTATTAAATTTGTTTTCAACCAAACAGTGTTTCCTTCCTACCTTCGTAAGATATATTATCATTTTTGCAACCAGACGAGGATCTTATTTTACGAAAGTTAGATTTGTTATTATTTCGAGTATATTTTCTTGCACGTCCCAATGAAAGGAAAACAAACTCTTCTATGAAACTAAATTTATGATTCGCATATTACAATAAGTGATTTAAAAAAGTAGCTCAAATCCGTGAGCAGATTGTGAAAGATTCAGCGGAATGATGATCTTAAACATAGTCAAAAGATTTATGGTCTTAGAAGGTGAAATGGAAGGAATAAAAGACAAAAGAGAAGGAGAATTAAAGGAGGAAGGAGAAGCGTAGATGAAGGTAGAGGAGGGAAAGGAGAAAATAAAGTTGGCGAAGAAGGAGAGATAGAAGAAAGAGGCAGAGGAAGACACAAAAAAATAAGGCAAATAAGACGAGGGAGAAGAAGGGGAGGTGTAGGATATCACAATAAAGAGAAGAAAACGGAGAAGATGGAGTAAGAGAAAAAGAAGAAACAATACGAAGAAGAAAAATAAACAGAATAACGTGGAAGCGAGAGAGAAGTCAGAGGTGGAAAAGAAGTTCTTGGAAAAATGTGAGAAACAGTGCTATTTGGGAGGAAGAGGAGGAGGCGGCGACTATGAAACAAAATCAAATGAGGCAAAGGGGAAGAATATATCAAAGAATAAACGCGAATAAAGAGGATTGAGTGTGGGATAGACGATAAATATAGAGGAAGATACACGAATAAAGAGGTTGAGGAGGAGGAACAGTCGAAGGGAAAAGAGGAAAATGGACAAAAAATAGAGAAGAAACCGCAATCGAAGAAGAGAAGAAAACGGTATCCGCAGGTGGGAGGGGAAAAGGAGGAGGAGGATGAGAAAGAGGCGGAGAAAGAGGAAAAAGAGGATGAGGAAGAAGAGGAGAAAGAGATGAGAAGGGAAATGGAAGAGATGAAGGAGAAGGAATGGAGGAAAGAAGGAGGAGGAGGAAGACTGACCGCGTGAGCAGCGTGCGCGGTGTCTCGCGGGGGGCGAGCGCGTGTGCGACGGGCACGAGTCCAGCGCCCGCGCCGCCGCCTCCGCCGCTGGCCTCCGCCCGCCCGCCCCGCCGCCCCCCCAGCAGCAGTATCCAAAGCCACAGCGGCCCCCACGGGCCCATGGCGACTCCGCCTCTGCAACACACACAAAACAACCTTAACACTCAGATCGATCGTTATGAAATATAAAAATTCATACATCACGCTATAAATGAAATTGATAGTAAACAAAATATTAATAAATCCTATTATATACGTATAGTATATATATTATATATATATATATATTAATATATATAATATATATATATATATAATATATTCACAGCAACACAGGCATCACACAGGCCAACACGCATCAGACAATCGCTAGCCCGTATTTGTTTCATATTGCTCCATGGCGTCACGAAGGTTAGCTCGAGACACCACTGGATTCTTGGGTCATCGTCGAGATACGCGTTCGATTCCTCCGTCAATCATTAGAGCAAACAATATGTGTGATGAGTCTGTGTTTTGATAAAGTGGAGGTGATACAGTAACTCAGATAAATAATAAACATAATATTCTGAAAGCTGTAAACCGACTGTGACTCGGAAATAGGTAATAAATACTCTGTGAATGAATCTGTAACATAATGATGTTTCGTGATTCAGAATATGTGCTGTAGGCATTTACATATTTCGCCATTCATATTCCAGTGTTATAGTTTTGAATTGCCTAGAAAATGTTTGATAGTTGATCTGTTTTTCAAAGATAATCATAATTATCAGAAAAGACATTTTGATTACTAGTAAATTTTTTACAGTGAAGCACTACTATTTTCTGCATTTTGCGTACTGTATACTGCGACATTTCTTGATTTCTGATGCGGACCTTATTGCGTTGTCAAAGACCGGCGTTAGAGTTAATTTGAATCTGAAAAGTAATGTTATCTATAAATTTTTATGAAATTTTTATACAGACGGAACTAAAAATGTCCTGTTAAATAATTGACAATTAATTACAACACAGAAGACCAAGTAGACGACCACTTACAAGCTCAACTGTTAAGAAGACACGGATGTTCAAATAAGTACGGTACATAACACTAAATCTCTCTCCTTTATCACTCTCTCAAATAGTATGGTACAAGTTCTAAAACTGGTTTTCAGTCACTTCGGCAACAGGCCCTGCGCATTATGAAGCTGCTTGTTGCAAGAAAATAAGCGGCCAAAATGTCGCATGCAGGCCAAATTTCACATGCAGGTGGTTCTGTAGTGGTGACGAAGTGCCTTTGTTACTTATTTAAGCGAGCTTTACAATACTCCGAGCTGACCAGTGTCACTCCTCAGACGGACAGCAAGAAGAGTATGTGCCCGTGCCGTGCTTTGTAAGCATCACAAACTGGGGCTGACAAGGCGACTAGGCAAGACGCTTAGGCAGAGAAATTCAAGAGACAAGTCTTCCAATATGGGATGTGTTTTCAAAGTATGTGCAGTTGGCAAATGTATTAGGTTCACGAATGAAAAATGTGAACATTCCGTGCCTTGCCTAATCGCTTCGTTCAACTCAAGCGTGTAGGATAACGCGGGGAATAATGAAATCGATAGTCATCATCAAATAAATCATTTATTTCAAACACTATCTATTCGAACGTCATTAAAGCCTGATATAGAGCAGAAGATCATGAAGTTCTTTTTTAACACTAGGCATTAGCAAGCATGTACTAGCAGTCCAGTTATTTGCGCTCATCGTGATCGTGGGATGTAGCAATACGTCTTTGTAAAACGGCTTCTTAAGAAAAAATTAAGAAAAACCTTTTCTTGGAAAAGCTGAGTATTAATATGCCATCTGTGATACCTTTGGCGTAGACCATTCCCCATCTAGGGATTATTCCCCTTTACGGACGGCGGGACGATCTGCGATCCTAAGGATCACGGCCGTTAAGTTGATGCGTTTCGCCGTCTGTTTAGTTGCTTTAAGTCATATAATAGTACAGAAGTACGGAATAGATACATAACCTGAACGCTATATCTTCCACGTATTTGTAATATTTGATAAAGATATAATCTTGTCGTAAAGAAAAGATAACTCATAGGAATGCCAATGGACTGTACGTTATAAAAATCTGTACACATGTGTTTATGTAGATCTATTTGTTTTCTATGCCCAGGAATTATTATCTCTGAAAGATAACAGAACTGCCTGTCTCGGAAATGCATTATTTGAATTCTCCATAAGCCGAAACCGGTGTTCTGTTGACGGAAGCTCTAACAGTCTTCATGAGACAAACAATTACACCAGCCACAGTCGGCCAGACTCAACAAGATGGTCCAAACGTAGCATCCCATTTCATTAAAGTGAACTCTCCCATTCATTCATGAGCATATACGATTAAGAGTGACTGATCCCTGGCGCAAATATTTGGTACAAACTTATCTACATTGTCACAGGAGTCCTCAGATATATGAGCGCATTTCTGAGTAAAAAGAAAACTAATTAATATAAACCACAATTGGTCTACGCATGTCAAACTCGCAACTTAGAGAAAGGTCACGGCCGAAACTACGTCTTCCGGAGCGATGCTCCACCTCTCGACCACATTTATTAGATTGCGGAAGCAGCGTCGCTTCACGTTGGCGTCACCACGTGCCGAGGGACGCACCATTCCCCCACCCCTTCCCCAACCCATTAATGTCCTACTTATCCTTGTACCCCACCCGCCCGTGCGCTCATACTATGCGCCAGTCCCCCCCCTCCCACCCACCCTGTTCCAGAACCCTAATAAAATAACCCTTCTCTCCACAGAAAACCAACCCCTCCACAATCAACCCAGACTCCCGGTCCTGTCCTGTACGGGGGAGAGGAGTCGAAAACCCCTCATCAAAAACCCGCCAAAACTGCCCACCGTTCGAAGAGACCCCGCAAGGTGTCAGGCGAACATGCTCTATACACCAGGTGATGCAAGGGACGCACATCGTGAAGACAGTGAAAGGAAACGAAAGTAACTGGTTGTGCAGCCTTAAACTTCACCAGCACAGGAATATTCCGGGAATACTATTTCCGCTGTCAATTTGTGACACGCTGACAGAACAGCCTTGCGAGATTTTGTAATTGGATAAGTTCGTGTTTTTAGTCGGCAAACTATTTATGAACATTCCTGACATGTTCTTGGTAATGGATAGTAATTTAAAATATTTAGTTCAATTACTCATTGTTTATGCCGCTGGATTCGTCGAAATGAGAATTTCGAGAGACGATCGATTAATTTTATTAATACGATAAGTGTATTTCAGTAAGAACATAACGAGAAAGATAGAGTGGAATTCGTTATTTATTTATTGAATTTTATATACAGAAATGAACTATTTACTTTTTTTTCATTTCATGTTCAAAACGAGTGGTTTTGAGGCTGAGTGATATATTACAAGAGTAGCTGGAATGACAAGTTTGCAGATATCTACATTTGCCAGAGATATGTTACTGTAATATTTTGTAGGAATTCAACATGTAGATTTCCATGTTGAAGTAAACAATTGTATGAATGATAAATACATTTTCTCATTACTGTCATTTAATAATATAACGGGTATATTAATTTACCAATAGGTCTTTGAGTACGAAATGTATTAAGTGGAGCACGTGCCCTTTAATTTCAATTTTCGGGATAATTACTCTCGCAATACCATTCATCAAATTACCATGTCAGGACAAAACCATAGGATATCTGATTGTAATTGATCCACTGTTCTTTAAATTTTTCCCGAGTAATATTAAGAACTTTAAAAGAATATATGAATTTTAAAGGATATAAAATATTTTGTTGTCTATTTTTTTAAATTTTTAATTTCGGGGAAAATGTTGACTTAAACAATCTAAAATATTACTTTTTTTTACTTTATCACCATGCATGTAGGATCTTCAAATTCTTTTCTTCTTAGTTTCTTTTTTAAATTATGAACAATATATTTGAAAATTATTCATTACTCGTAGAATCATTACATCCAAATGTGAATTTAAATGACAAAAATAAAATTTCTGAAACACCAACATGGCACTTCAGTTCCTATATGATACTTCAGTTCCTACATAATACTTCAGTCCCCACATGTAACTTCAGTTCTTACATGATTAATCAACCCCCTCATGAAACTTAAGTTTCTATATGATAAATCAGCCCCCACATGGTAATTCAGTCTCCACGTGATACTTCAGTGCCATACGATACTTCAGTCCCCACATCGTAGTTCAGTCCCCACACCGTAGTTCAGTCCCCACATCGTACTTCAGTCCCCTCATGATACTTCAGATCCTATATGATAATTCAGCCCCCACATGATTCTCCAGTTCTCATGTGATTCTTCAGTCTCACATGATTATTCAGTTCTGACATGATACTTCAGTACCCACATGAAACTTCAGTTCCTGTATGATATGCCCCATATGGTAATTCAGTCCTCACGTAATACTTCAGTTCCCCCATGATACTTCAGCCCCCACATGACACTTCAGTCGCCACATTTCTGTTTGCAAGCAATTCTCACATGATCCTTCATTTCTGTCTGGAAACAATTCACGCCAGAACGTAAAAAACAGCGATTAAATTACGAATGTAGAGCGCAAGCGTATGCACTGTGTGTGCTCGACCCAGACGCCGTGCGCTGCCTGTCGGAGCGAGCCGAAACCGTGCTCGGTGCATCGCTAATTTCCCACTTCCGCTTCGGAATCGCCGATTCCGAGCACGCATCTGCCGCGCTGCGAAAGTGCTACCGCGTTGTTCACGTTCTAATTCTACGCGACGCGTCAGCCGCGATAACAAGCCCGCCAATCCGCACGACTGGGGATTCCCGGGCTCTGTGCGTGCCCTGCGCTCAACAGTGCGCGCGTGCACCGGGCGAAAGAAAATTAAACACGCGGAGAAGCCTGTATTCACTCGGGATCAGGGGGCGGATCCAGTCGATCATTTTGGAGAAGGCCATCGAAGATTTTTGTTAAATAATAAACTTATTATTAGGAGGCGGATTTTGATGACCTAAAACATTGCCAAAATGGTCAATAAAATGCTCTTTAAATAATTTTAAAATGACTTAAAAAGATAGGAAAAGTACGTTAAAAAATTAATCAAAACCACTTCAGATGAATCATACATGTCGGAAAACCAGCTTGGAGCTTTGAGATTGTCCCGGCTAGTGTGATGCCCCGCTGGAGGGGAGATACCTGGTTGAGAAAAGCCAGCGGATTTGACGGCGCCGGACCTCACCTTCAAGCGAGTGAAGATCACCGCCATCTCCCACAATAAAAACATGCACAACACTTATGGGACTATTGACCATAGCAGTAGACGCACGAATCCATCGCGCGATAAAACCATCGACTAGACTAATCACCACATGAGCTGGCGTGCGCGGAGACAATCACTAAATACTCCCACAGACCCTCCCAATCCCAACCCCGATGTATAGACGCGTATACTTCGATTTATATGCAGTGACAACTAACAGTGACGTCACTATGGTGACGTACGGTGTCCCGATTGCATGACACCGTAACAGCCGATTAAACGTCAAGTACCATTCTCAATAAATCGGAGTTGTTACCTTCCAGATGGGCGAGCGTACGCACTGCGGTGCTGTGGGAACGCCCTGTCGCCCCAATCTGGCACTCGACGCGGCACGCAGTTTCCGCGCGCCGCGTGGCGTTTGCGCAACGCGCCTGTCTGCCCGCCCGGCCAGCGGGGTCTCCAATCGCCTGCGGACGGCACTTCCTTATCGCCACGCGGCCGCCAAGGTCTTCCCCCCGCGAGCAATGTAGTACACTACAGTACTATTTAGTCGTGCGCTTGACGTAAATCAGCTATTGCTGTTGTGTCCGTACAGTGACGTCGCTGTGAGGACGTTCAAGCTCCCGATTGGAGGAAATCGTGAACAGGGCGACAAAATCCTTTGTACGCCTTCCTTCGGAGGGGAATATAATGTAGCCAGGGCTTCGACTCCCATGCTTGTCGCTCAGCACTCCTCTAGGCTCGCTCGTAAGATGAGATTTCCTCTTATATGCCTAAATCAGCACAGTCTGCATACGAGAATAGATAGATATACGCTGTTGATATATATACTCGTAGTCGAGGTAGCAGAGCGGTGTGTGGTACGCGGGTTCGAGTGTGTGTGTGTGTGATAGTAGCGTGTGTCATGGAGAAGCTCAATCTTGCACAATTTCGCATTACTCCTTCGAACATTCAACAGTTGATATACGTCCATTGCGCTGTTAAATAAATCCTAGTATACTATTGTTCATTCAAGTTTTCTTGACCCGACCTGGATGGCCGGGGTGGCTAAGAGCGTGTACCCACTCGGCGCTTCGGTCCGGAGGTGCGGGTTTCAGTCCCGGTCTGTGAAGGGTGACTCAAGGCAACAATTGATGTCACTGCAGTACCTCTGACTGGGAGATTCTAGGATTCTACTATCCACTGTGGCGAGGTTCTTGACATTAGCTACATAGCTATCTTAAATTAAGTCGCTGTTTGGAGGAGAATTGTTGCGGCCGGCTGCTCTGATCGTTAGTTTTTGGAAGTTTCTCTAATCAACAGCAGACGAATGCCGGAGCAATACCCAAGCAAACGGGTCACGGATCTCGCGCTATCATTCCTTCCTTTTCCTTGCCCTATCCTCACACCTTACATACGCAATTACACTTACATGACGAGAGACCTGTCGGGACTTAATAGTTTGATCGGTTGGGACGGTGCCCCGTTCATGGAAGATATCTGGTTCGAGAAAATCACGCTAGCTGACTGAAGGTTTACGTTAGATCGCATCATGCAACTGGCGTAGATCGCTGTCACCGAAAAATGCCCTTCACTTACGGGACAGGTCACTTTAGCAGTGAACTCGCCCAGAATCACTAATCAATTAGTGAAAACGGCACGTGAGAATTTACAGTGTTACCGACATCCACCTCGTATCTTAAAAAAATAAAATATCTTACTGCATAAATACGTAATGTTCGCTCTCCATGATTTTTCAGGAGTAGGAAAAAAACTGAATCACTGTACATCCGATTCTGCATCAAGAGAAAACTTTAGTCAGATGTTACACCCACAGTTCGCAGCGGATGTTAATGATTTATATCAATCGATGCATCTATATATATTATATCATGTGATAAACATATCTCGAAATATTAAAAAAACTGGACATGATGGGGTTGTGTACCAAGCAATTCAATTGTATTTCTCATTTCAAGATCGAACAAACAGTTAGTACGCCCTTATAAGTCGTAACGTAGCAAGAACCTATTCCCCCCCTCCCCGATTGGTTGAAGTCATCAAGATAACTCCCTTGCATGGGTGTTGCCAGGATGAATGGTAGAAGAAAAACACGAAAATTCAATTCAATTATCCTTGTTTTCCGTGGCGAGGCTCTTGCTATCAGACCTGCTCTTCCGTATGACCGCGCAAATTCCGCTACACTCTTTTCAAGGTCTAGGAGAGAAAGGAGGTATCACTAGGGTGATAAACAGACGTTTTGAATTTAGCTCAGAGGTTTCATTTAAGCTTACGGATTTTTCATGTACAGTAAATCTAAAGCATGGGACAGGCGGCTTTACTTCCCCTCCATAAGGATGCGAGCAAAATTACTCTGCATGCAAATTTACGAATGGAAAGCCGCTTAAACATGTGTAAACTGGATATGAAGCACGTTTTCAACACATTTGCAGTAATAAATCAGCTTCGAGTTGTAGAATATGAAACGTCCTTGAGGTATTCCCCCTTCGTACGGTAATGTGAATAACAACACCTCATGACTATGACGAGAACATTTTGAATCAAACGAAGCCAGCTGTTATATCCCCAACGGAGGACTAGCGAGATTTTTATATAAATAGTTGTGTCTTTTTAGTACATTCGTAATATCTTGTAAGCATCATAGTTCAAAATTTGGAAAAAATGAAGGGGTTTTTGTGTGAACTGATTGAAATGTAGTTGCGACTCTGTAAGAGAAGCTTCATGGACAGAGAGGTCTAAGGTGGGAGTCCTGGACTTGTATTTTCCACAGCACATCTGTATTAATACATTGAATTTGAATTGAATTGAATTTGCCTTATTTTACGTGGCGAGACTCGGGCCATCAGGCCCGCTCTTCCGTCTGACCACGTAATTTCTCTACGCTCCTTTCACCAACTAGGCGAGAAAGGAGGTATTTCTTGGGCGAGAAACAGGCTATTTTGAATTTAGCTCAGAGGCGTCATTTAGGCTTGAGGATCTTTTACATGCAAGTAAATCTAAGAACATGGGACAGCCAGCTTTACTTCCCCTCCGAAGGAAGGCGTACGAAGGATTTTTTCGCCATTAAAAATCCACGGCCTCGATCGGGATTGAACCCGCCATCTTGGGTACAACAGTCCAGTACGCTAACCGTTACACCATCGCCGCCGCCCCATTCGTATTTCAGTTGCCGGCGAGATGCTAACTTGATTGTTGCAGGGAAAACCACGATCAATTTGTATAATTGTAGCATAGCAAATCATAAGGGGCTAAGCATATTTTTCTAGGAAATTGTTTTATTGCTTCTCAATAGAGAATGTCGGCGCCAATAGTCATTTTAAAGGGTTTTTAATTAGTGCCCCTGGAAATACTGCATTGATTGAATTGGTGCTGTGTGTATGTATAGCATCCGGTTCTTCCAGAACAAGCTATACAATTCGTACGCTATTTTCAGCATCATTGAAAACAATGTCTGGTGAAGTTGAAATTTGTGCATGAAACAAAGCTGCAATCAAATTGTTTTGCAGGGCAATAGATATAATTCCTAGAGGAACAATACAGTAGCTAAAAAGATCTTTGCTCCTAAACATTAATAAATGTGCATAAATATTGAAATATGGTGACGGCTGCCATTACATTTGAGAACAAAATCACATAATTTAGAATTTATTGAAGGAAAATTCCATGGATTTCACTTAGTTCCTTCCGTAAATAAGCAGTTTATTTCATATCTTACAATTGGTTTTAAATTGTTTTTTAACATGAAGCACTTATTTTGTACTTTTAGAAGTGTGCTGCATTGTTGTTCTTTTATTTTCAAATGGTTTAATATCAATCCAACTATATATCTTTGGCTCTAGTACAAAATTATATTTTTAATATAGCTGCTTATGATTTTACGTATTGCATTTTATTTGTTTATATTATCACGTCCACTAAAACCATCAAATTCTTTCATAATTTATTTTTGTATGATCAATGTGTAATTTCCGGACAGTCGGATTGTCACAATATTTTGTATTTAAAAAAAGTGGAGACGGAGTTGGAACAAATTCCGAAAAGTTAGCAAACCAAATTACTGTTATTTATTTCTGCAACTGTAGCAATACCGACGAACCTAAGTATGTAGTATGTAAGCATTTTCAAAAATGCCGCTATAAATCCCAGAAAAGAAAGATTTTTACGGCATTAAATTCTAATAAAAAAATTATTTGATTGAAGGTTTCCTTTACACATGCTGAAACGAAATTATGCTTATTAGAATTATATTTTTTCTATAAAACTGCGCTGTTAACAAAAATACATTTATAGATGAATATATCAACTTGAAACTGTAGAACCATTGATAATAATGACTAAACATATGTTTTCTGATTTTCTCTTTACAAAAAGACAGAGAAAACGGAGCACATTTTACGATCATTCGGTTGGTTATAAATTATAGGAAACTGAAAGTGAAGCCTACATTTGGAGAAATGAAAATGAGATTTTATTTTACACTTCGTTCTGCCGCTCCCCCCCCCCTACACTCAGGAGGAGAGCTTAAATGCGTAGCACCTACATCCTTCTCACTTATAAGGAAAGGCTTCGAAAATGGAAAGTGAAGGAAAAAGAGTGAGATTCTTGAGATGCAGATTAGACGTCGTGACTTGTCAACTGGGAGTAGGACAATATAAATATTTTTGGGGAAGAGAAATTGCTGTTTCATTTCGGCCCTGGGCAGTGAATGTATTAGACAGATTTCCTAACCACAGACTGTGGGCCATTGAAAAACGAAATAATCATATTATAATAGACTCCGGACGTTACGTTTTCTTACCACTGTTGGTGCCATTTGAAGCACTTAACTACAAATTTTGCTGATGTGCTATACGTATTCTCTGAGTACTATGATTAATGGAAGTTTCTTATGGGGAGTGTAAGTCATATCAACAAGATTCTTAATGAACACTTGAACACCACTCAGTAATCACACATAAAAAAAGCTGACATTTATTCATTTTGCTAGGCAATTAAAATTCAATAGAAATGTAACATAATTCATACAAAAATGTTATTTTAAGGTCAAAGTAATTTTTAACAGACACATTGTAGTCTTTTGATTCGACAATCACATTACGTGGCAAAATTTATGTTAATATTTAATCAACAAATATGCAAGATGAATTGTAACACCTCCTTTTTTCGCGGTTTACAGTCAGAATCAAAAGCCTTTAGTTAAGGAATGTTTGAGGGAAATGATACAAATGCCAAAATGGAAATCTTCTAGAAACCAAAACCAGATTTTGAGGCGTTTATATTCTTAAACTATAAACAATTTGGTTTCAATTCGTCATTATTTAAACGAAACGTGACAGTTTGTCTCTTTGCACATTACAAAAATTATAATATAGAACGTTTCTCTTTTAAAATATAAAAAATCATAATTATTTAGGCTTTTACATCCTTTCCACAAACACATTTCAGTTATTAATGTCATTAGACCTATGCCAAACAAAACAAATAGTCGCTGTTGATATTTGTAAACCGAGGCGATAGCGTCATTTGCACGGTTTTCTCCCATAAAATCCCAACAGATGTCGAAGGAAACCACAAAAAGAAGAAAAAGAACGTGCCACAGTGTGTGGACGATGCATACAGTACTTGGCAATGCTGCCCCTGTCCCATTCTATTATTGAGGCGAGATTGTGAAGGGATCACGCCCTACCCCTGCACGACCTCTCCCTCTCCTGTGAAGAAGTTAAAAGGCGACGTGAACACGCGTTTGTCGGGACTAGGCTCGAAATACGCAATTGCGTAATAATAATAAGAAGAATGTGATGAAGGTCAAGATGAAGAAGGATGATGATGGAAGTGAAGGAGATGATGAAGAACGAAGATGATGATGATGACCACGAAGAAGATGATGACGACGACGAAGATGATGACGACGACGATGATGACGACGACGAAGATGACGACGACGACGAAGATGATGACGACGAAGATGATGACGACGAAGATGATGACGACGAAGATGATGATGACGACGAAGATGATGATGACGACGAAGATGATGATGACGACG
>BOPP01000007.1:4013785-4024427 GCA_017312745.1 Gryllus bimaculatus | reverse complement strand
ACCGGAAAGTGGTTAGGAGGGGTATTTGGAGTGAAATATCAGCTGGTGTTTGCTGTCTCTGGAAGTTGAACAAGACTGGCATGCGGATTCCTTCAAGCAAACGCAAGAAACGACAAGGCATATCATTATCTAGGGGGCGGATTAATGAAATGTATTTTTTTTCTTTCACTTTAGAACGAATGCTTTAAAGTATAGAAAATTCATTTTTTGTTATGACGAAACAAATGACTCAGTTTATATGTAATTTTTGTTGCATTTTTCGTCTATTTCGACTAATAAGCGGAAAAAAAAAAAAAAGAAAAAACACTTTTTAAATATTGTACGAAATTTTAAATGCATTTTTCCGCTGTTTTTAATTGATTTTTTAATACCATTTAAAGGTACTAAAATACTTCAAACAGTAGAGGTGCCACGTTCACACAGAATTCTTGAGAAACCTATTCGATTTCTTCTTGAAATTTGCCATTGTGAATACTAAAGTAAATCTAAAGGTTTCCTGCTGACGCTATTTGATGCATTGTCAGGTCTCCCGATTTCACGATAAAGACAGATTTTTCTTTTAAGAACAATCTAAATCAAAGTTTCGCCAAGCCAGTTTCACTTGAAAGCAAAGGAAAGAAGCTTCAATTACATCCAGTAACTTTTATTCCTCCCAACACTCCGGCCCAGATGAAGTTGTTTAAATCACCGATGCCAGGCGCGCGGGCGGGCGACCAACAGAAACGCGTGTGCGTGTAAATCTACGATACGTTGAATATAGCACCGTCTCGGCATTCACCTGGAAGTGATCACGAAATCGTGTGATCATAGCAGATGGCGTAGAAAATCGATTCCGGGAAGTTCTCACGTTCACCGATGTTAAAACACGTAAAGTAAATTAGCAGCACCTTACCTAAATGCAATCCGTGACCTCCAAAAACATGCTACTCTGAAGAAAGACGAGAAATGTAACTAGAGAAAGGAAATTCTTAAACCTTCTTCATATTATACGAGAAAAATAATCTAATCGTACGTCTTGTTTCCCGTTGTTGGACGTGTCTCATCCAGGTATGTTGAATTTTCAGAGATCGCGTAACCGTTGGTATTTCATTCCAAACTAGGAATTCACTAGAAATGCGACATCGCCAATAAAACTTCAATGTTTCTAAACATCTATTCTCAAAGTTAAGACATCGATTTAAAAAAAAAACATTGACCCCAAACCATGGATATTATAAAACATCGATGTTTTAGAACTGGATTAGTAATCGGTGAAGTTTACGTAGGTAGAATTTTATTTGGAAATGTTATCGTTCAATAATATATTAATTTGAGATTTAACTAGCAAAACAAAGTAAAAAATTCATCAGGACATTTACCAAAATTTGGATTATCGAATTCGATTATTCAAAAATAATTTAGGTTTCTTTATTGACGAAAACTCGATTTTTTTACCCTTGGTGTCTTTCGTCTGAGGAATATTCAGTGTATGAATATTTGAATATTTTCATGGGATTTTTTTATGATTACCTTTTTTTTTATTTTGGAAAAATTGACCACGTAAAAACATCAACCTCAAAACATGAATGTTAAAAAACATCAGACTTAAAAATTGAATCGATGATTTTATGAATGCATCGATGCTTTTATAAATATATGATTTGTATGATTAATTTATTTTTAAAATAGTTTTTAAGATCAACGATTTTATAAAAACCTCGACGTTAAATATATCGGCAGTTTTATATAAATATGGATGCTATGAAAACATCGACATGGATGCCGCATCGCCACCCGCCACGCCCTTCAGAGGAGGCCGTTTAAATCTCCGTTGCCGGGCGTCTCCGTGTGCGAGCGCGCTCAGTGTGCGACAGAAATGCGCCCTGGCGTCGTGTGCGTGTACCGTTAAGGGAGCGGCTGCGCGCTGGCCACGCCACGCGGCGCGGCGAGGGGCGTGTGGTGAGGGCGGGGAGCGGCGCGGAAGAGCGCGGCCCGGCGCCCGTGACCCGCTAGGCCGCGCGGCCTCCTTGGCCGGCCGAAAGATGGCCAAGGCGAGCGGGCAGGAGGCGGAGCAGGTGGAGGCGGAGGGAAAGATGGCGGCGGGGTGGAAGTGGAGAACGACTGGGGAAGTAAAGGTACAGGTGGAAATGGAGGATGAAAAGCAGAGACCCCTAGCCATAGATACGGGCAGGAGGCGGGGAAGATGATGGCTGACAGAAATGGGGAATGAGAGAGACGCACAGGTGAAAAATGTAGGTAGACAAATAAGGGCGAAGAACAAAGTAAAGGTACATGTGGAAATGGAGGTGGGGACGACAAGGCACAGATGGGAATGGAAATGAGAGAGAGACCCAAGAGGAAACTGATTGAGCCGAAGGCAGTGGCTGTGGCAATGAAGACGATGGCGAGTGGAAATGGAGAAGAAGGGAATGCATATACGGTAATGGAGGTACAACAGAAGTGTAAACGGTGTTGGAGACGAGAGGGAGTCATCGATGGAAATGGAGGTGGAACTCGATGTATAGTACGATGTATTTAGTCGTGCACTTAACGTAAATCAGCTGATGCGTTTCATGCAATCGGGAACTTGTCGCTATGTCGGACTATGTCGCTACAATGACGTCACCATGGGGAGGTGCAAGTTCCCGATTGGATAAAACTCTGAACAGTTGATTTACGTCAAGTGTACGACTAAATAAATAGCACTATACTTCGAGTGCCACCTTCATTTCCATCGGTTAAATGAATAAATCCTAGTATAACATAAAGGTCGAAATGAAAGTTCACCACAAGTGAGAAGCACGCATGGAAATAGATGTGACAGGTAGCGCTGACGGTTGGAGGAGATTGGAGAAAGTACAGGTGAAAAAAGTTGTAGAGACAAAGGTATAAATAAGGGTGATGAAGTAAAGGAACAGCTGGAAATTGAGATACATAAAGAATGTAAGGTACACAAACAAATGGGGGTAAAAAATGAAGGGGATGGACAGACGGAAATAGAAGAGGACAGGAGGTGACGGAAATGGAGAAAAAGTTGGCTGGTTGAAATGGAGGAGGTACAAGTGGAAACGCATAAGTAGAAGGAAGTATAGACATAGGTGAAAATGAAGGATAACGAGGGGACACTCAGTTAGATACGGAGGAAGTGAATGTGATGGACGAGAAAAAAGAAGGACGGGTGGTAAAGGAGGTGGAGAATGAAGAGGTGATAGAGGACGGGTTCAGTTACAGTGAAGTAACGAATTGAAGGGACAGTAGAACATTAAGGAAAAGGACGAAAATGAAGATGAGAAAGGATTCTGGAAGTAAAGCTGGAGAAGAACAGGCTGTCAAAAAAAATGAAATGGGTATGAATAGAGAGAAGATATTTAAATGAATATACTAATGCTGCTGTGGGTGGTGTTAGAAGAAGAAGGTGAAGGAATTGACGCGTAAGAGAATGAAGGTACGAAGTGAAGAAACATGATTGATAGACAGAGGAAGAACTAGAGGAGTAAGAAGTAATAGTAGAGGTGAATACAGATGAACTTGAAAGTAGGAGATAGAGATCCTTTGAGTGACACAAACGACACACAAAGACATTAGATCGAAGCATACACAATAATTCCACATTATCATATTCCTAACATGCAATGAGATTTCTATTTCAATTCTTAGAAACAATGCTCATTTCCATGAAAAAATCTCCAGTCAAGTGAATAAGTTCCGAGATGAAGTGATTAAATTTTAACGAATTCAAACGTCCATGAATATTTTAAATATTACGGACCTATATGCGCTTGGTCATTAGTATTCGAAACTGAATTAGAGATTTGTTTTCGTAATAACAATAAGTCGAGACATGACAGTCACCGACGTTCACTTCATAGTTGCTATTTACATTTCAAAGCGGTCTTGAACTTGGCATTGTCTCAGAGATAGGTATCAGCCTTGAGAAAATGAAACACACACTATCACATTAGGCGATCGCACGAGGCAGAGAACGGATACATGAAGGCACGTACGACGTTGTCATGCAATCGTTCATTGCTTGAAGTTATGTCAATGCAATATTACAAGAGGACGCCTTGTACCCTTTATGTTAATTGCTTTATGCTAAATTGAAAAAATTCTTTACGACATTCAACAAAAACAGGGCGTTGTAATGCGAGTGAAGAAGTTACGAGACATTTTTTATCAATTTAATAAAATTTTAATGGTAATATTTTCATTAATTTTTAATGGGAAAAAATAATTCATAAGTCTTCCTGTTGAGAAACGTGAAGACGGTTGTCCCATGTCGCGGCGTGCGGTATAACCTAACCTAAAATGACGCCTCTGAGCAACATTATTCCAAAATTTCTCATTGGCTTAATAATACCTCTTTTTACTACTATATGGTATTTCGCTTTGAGCCTGTTTTCTATTGCAAGGTCACCATTTCTACTCAAGGAGTTTAAATTCTAGACTAAACTGCAGAACAAAATCTTCATAGCCGAACGGCGGAGGCTGTACGAACACCAAAGAACAGCAACTCGTTTTGAATAATTGATTTTGTTTATTCGGAAATGTCACGCCTCCATTAACTCTTCTGCGCGCGTAGGTTGTTGATAAAGATGCATCTGTCGAGAAGCAACCTACTTGAAATAAACAATTTGTATTAAGTAACAGTGTATATGTGACATTTTAATATGCTTCAAGGCTAAAAGCTGAAATGATCCTGAATGAAGGACGGGCTTCACTCAGTTTGCATGGATAGCAGATGTTTTCATTATCGAAACAACCGATTCAATTGGTAACATATTGTTTTGGGGCTAGTGGCTGCTAATAAAACAAATTATACTAAGTATACTCATCTGCTGAATTTTATGGAAAGAACTAAGGTTCAAATTCCGACGAGGGCAGAATTTTCGAAACCAGCTAAGAGGGTGGAACGAAGCTGATGAGGATTCTATGGCAGCTTCCGGCTTAAGTGGCTCGAGCATCAATTGATTTCATTGCAGAGCCTCTGACCGGGAGGTTCAAGGGTTCGAATCTCGATGGTGGCATGATTTTCGACATAGCTAAGTCGAATTCGGCGAGATCTCTAGCGGCCGGCTGGCCTGATTGGTAGCTATTTCCGTGATTCCTCCCAAAACCACCTGGCGAATACCGGACCAGTACCCTGATAAGCGTGCGCAATCTCCCCTACCCTTGTCCTATTCTCACCCTTTACACACACTTATACTACATGCACAACACACCGATGTTTTAAATTTAGTTTAGTAACTTCTCACATAAGATTCATACGCAACACAATATTTGACAGTTGCTCGGCATATTAATTTAAAAATTTTCGGATCATCTCGGGCGAAGATTAGTAGCCTTCTCGATGAAGGTAATTCAAAACGTGTTAGTTTGGTTCGAACACAAACACAATGGTAGCATCAGTTATTATTTCATATTTTAACCTTTATTAAATAGTGATTATGGGCATTTTTCATAAATGAACACCACATCGAAAACTTAAAAATATCAAACCTAAAACATCGATGTTCAAAAAACTTCGGCTTCAATAATTTGGCGGATTTTTAAAGCATGAATATTTTTGTAGAAACATCCATGTTTTGAAAACATCGAAGTCGATTTCGCATTCCCACTCCCGAGGTGCCAAGGGTTTGCCCGTGTATTCCCGCATGCATTTCGCGCGTGCATTTCTTGCAATCTGCGGCTTTGGCGATAGTGAAACGGTTAGCGTATCGGACTGTTATACCCAAGTTCGCGGATTCAAACCGTGGATTTTTAAGGGCGAAAAAATCCTTCGTACGCCTTCCTTCGGAGGGGAAGTAAATTCGGTCGAGATCTGGGCTGTCCCGGTGACGCCGCGTCGATGGCTGATGTGCCGACGTTTCGACCGACATGTCGCGGTCCTCTTCAGGGGCTGTATTGCGCAAGGATGTAGGGCGCTCTTGTATATATTGAGGCAATTCAGGTGATAGGTCAATCCAGGTGATAGGTCGAGGTGATAGGTGGTCGGCACTTCAGCCATCGACGCGGCGTCACCCGGACAGCCCAGATCATGACTCTGGCCGCGAAGCCTACGACATCAAATTCGGTCAATGTTAGTAGATTTACTGTATGTAATGTAAAAAATCCTCGTATCTAAATGAAGCTTCCGAGCTAAATTCAAATCGCCTGTTTGGTCACCCGAGTGATACCTTGTTTCTCACTTAGGGTGAAAGGGGCGTAGGGAAATTTGCGTGGTCAGACCCAAGAGCGGACCTGATGGCCCGAGTCTCCTCACGTAAAATAAGCATCAATTCAATTCAATGAGCCGCTCGCCTTGACGGGCGGGCGAGTAACGGACATGTTTTTAAGACGAAAAAAAAATCCTTCGTACACCTTCCTTCGGAGGGGAAGTAAATTCGGTCGATGTTAGTAGATTTACTGTATGTAATGAAAAAAAAATCCTCGTACCTAAATGAAGCTTCCGAGCTAAATTCAAATCCGCCTGTTTGGTCACCCGAGTGATACCTTGTATCTCACTTAGGGTGAAAGGGGCGTAGGGAAATTTGCGTGGTCAGACCCAAGAGTGGATCTGATGGCCCGAGTCTCGTCACGTAAAATAAAGCTTCAATTCAATGAGCCGTCGCCTTGACGGACGGGCGAGTAACGGACATGTGGCGAAAGTTCTTCTGCGGCGACGGCGTTTATTTCCGTCGTCCGGCGCGGCGCGGCGCGCGCAGGCCGAGAATAGAAGAAGGGGCCGCGCCCTCCGAAGGGCCTCGAGCAATCGACTGGAGCACACGGCGAGGAGACGTGCGGCGGGCGGAAAATTCCGGTTCTGGAAGTTCTGGAACAGAGGTTGGGTTGCGATGATGGGCGGGGTTGTCAAGGTTGGCTTGGAGGAGCCTTAGGGGGCAGTACATGAGGGAGTGAAAGAGGGAGGGAGGGAGGAATTGGTATTTCATTTGGGACCCTTAATAGTGAAAAGACAACGTACTGAATGGAGATAATCTATAACCTAATAGCTATAAGAGAGATAAGCTATAACCAATGTATAGATAAGGTCTAACCCTAATTCATTATAACAGCAAATTTTCGAATTATTCTTTCTCATCTACCTAGCATAGTGGTTGTTTTGTGTTTCTCTACTGCCAAAACTGTGGACCTTTCATGTTGCTATATTAAGCGTATTACGTAACTTCTCGTGTACGAAGAGTACAGAAAATTTACGAGTTGTGAGTCTTTTGTTTTTTACATCGCGGAAATGCGATACATATTTTTGATACCTTCTTGTTGTTGGGCAACATGTTTAGAACGTAGGAAATGCTTTTTAAATCAATACACAACATAGATTTTGAGTGAAGAAAATGTATTTGAAAAGTCGTGTGCCCGTTCATGCGGTGAGAGGCGTTATTCGCAACGCGTGCCGTGGGCGGTGGTGCGTGCGCGTGGCCCACTGAGCCGTGGCGGCGGCGCGTGGGCGCCCCACATGACCACTTGAAGCAGCGTCGTCGACGCGTGGCGGCGCACTGGAGCGACGCCCGCACGCGCCGCGCTCTCACTCGAACGAGCACGGCGCCGCAGGCACCAGGCGCGGGAGAGGGCGCTCACCCGCTCCTTAGGCCTTCCGCTGCGCCGCGCCCGAAACCGCACCGCAACAGCCCAGCTCCGCCCCGCCCCGAAACGCAACGCACAGCCCAGCTCGCGCCCCGCCCGAAACGCACCGCACAGCCGCAGCTCGCGCCCCGCCCCGAAACGGCACCGCACAGCCACAGCTCCGCCCCGCACCGAAAACGCCACGCGCATTGCCTCGCCATCTCACCACGCCCCAACCTCTGGTCTCCGCCGCTGCCCCGCCTCAATGCTCCAACCGCCTGTCTCCGCCGCTGATCCCGCTCTGAACTCGCCCGCCCCCACTCCCACTCCCCGCCCTGCCAAGCTCGCCGCGCACTTTCCCCGGCACTTGTCCCTGCCCCCGCCTACTGCTCCGCCCCGCGAGCCCTGCCATGCTCCCGCTCCATCCGGCCCGTGGCCCTGGCTCGTCCCCGGCTCCGCCCGTCCCGACTCGTGCCATCAGTTCGTTCCTTTCCGCGTCCAGCAACCTCGCCCCGCTCCCCTCCCCAGAACCATCCTCCTCCCGGTCCCTTTCTCTAAACATGCCTCCTCTTCGTTCCCGTTTCCTCCCCGCCCTCGCTCCGTCCACCTCCGCCTGCCTCTAGCCTGCTCCGCTCAGCCCCGCCGCGCCAGTCTTATTCTCCGCCGCCCTGTCTCGTTCCACTCTCCTACCCGTCTCCAACTCCCTCCTCTTTCATCCCGCAATTGCCACACCCGGTCTGCACCACCCGCCACACTCCCTCCGCTCCACCCGTCCTCATCCATCCTCTCCCTTCCCGTCGCGTATCGTTCCGTCCAGTCCCGTCGCACCCCACCCACTGCTCAAAGCCCGTCCTCACAGATCCTTCCACCCCTCCTGTCCTTTCCGCCCCACCGCCGATTCCTTCCCTCCTGTCCCTCCGCCCTCCCAAAAAGGACATTCCCTCCCCTCCGCCTCGCCAGCTACCCTCTCTCATTCACACACACTCGCACACGCCCGCCCTCCCTTCGTCTCTCCCGCGCGACTGCCCTCTCCGGCAGGTTGCGCACATCCGGCCGACAGGTTTTTTGTTCGTCCGCCGTTGAGCAACGAACAGTCTACTAGTGTTTTGGGCGTTGCTCCCTTCTTGTTGATTTATTTTTTATTGGTCCGCCTTTTTTTCCTTCACTCCGTTCCTTTCCTTCCCCGTTGTCATCAATTCGTCCCTCATGCCCTCTTTCACTTCCTTTCTCCTTTACTGCCGTGCTTCTTCCTTCCTCCTCTTCCGCTCCGCAACGTCAGTAGCTCCCACCCCCTCTGTCTCTCACTCAATCGCCCCTTCCGCCTCCTTCCTTCACCACTTCTCTCTCTCCCGCCCATCCTCTCTTCATAGCAATTCTTTTCATTCACTAGTTCTGCGGGCAGCGTCTTGAAACAGTTTGTGTGTACGGTTTGTCGTCGTCGCTGCCTCCTTTCGTTTGTTCGTTTGATTAATCATCCCTCCTTAATTTTCTCCTTCTCTCCACCTCTTCCCATCTTCAGAACTTCCTTCCCACATACTCCTTCTCTCGGCCATTCCTCCACTTCTCCAGCCATTTATTTTCACGCATGTCTTTACTTCCATGTACACGTAGATGTTACTACCCACAATGAGAGACGTATTGTTCTACCTAAATGGACAAACACGAGCGTCTGTGTGAACAACCCAGAGAGGGAGAAAACGTACGCGAAGGACACCTGTCCTGATTTGCTTCGGGACTTGTGTTCGTGATTGTCCGTGTTCTGAAGATCTGCGCGCGAACCCAGTAACGGCTGCTCCTCCAGGGCTCTTGGGCGGCGCCCTCCCTAGAAAACACAACCTCGAGAAAAGTTGCAGAAAGTATTAAACTTGCAATAGATGGACTTGTATAATTTGTGCATACCACCAGCCCATTTGTTTAGGGCGGTTTTAGGTTTATGTGTCCTCTTAAACAAAAGACGCTGAAGCACAGACGAGTTAAACTGTCAAGAATACCAAGAGTATAAGTACTTCTTAAAACTGAACGATGCATTCTAAATTCAGTTAAAATCACGTTCAAAATAAAATGCGTAAACTGTCACATAACCCGAACGAGTGTAGGCCCTCGGATATTCGTGAGCGTTTTCTCTTTACTCGTATTCAGGGTTAAACACCAGCGCGAAAACACGACGGGGTGCCCCTTTACTTACATCCGGGAAATATGGGGTTAAAATGGGTGAAGTGTGGGCACGTTCCGGGCCCGGCTAAATTCGAGATACGCAAACACGAAGGAGCAAAACTATCATCTCTTCAGCGTGAATGAAGTTCTTAAAACTGCCCATGTCTCTTATCCCACGTCTGTGTGAACCCCTCAGAGACTGTGAGTTTCTTCGGGACACGGTTAAATACGAATCGCGTAGACTCCAATTTACAAAACGATTTGTCAGGGCATGAATGTGAATATTTGTTTCTCAGGGAGGTGAATGTGTGCTCTGATAGGCAGCTTGGGGACGTTTATCCCTTCAACGCCAGTAAAATGCCAGAGCAGCACCCTAAAAAACGAGCCAAGGACCGCACGCAATATTTCCTTCCCATTCCTTGTCCTATCCTCGCCCCTTAAACACACTTACACATTTAAATGCACTACACTACCACTCATGTCGATAGACAAGTCTGGTGCTTAGAGCTCCTTCCGACTGGGGTGATCCTTCAATAATAGGAGACATCCTGTTAGAGAAAACCCCGCAAGCTGCCCTGTAGGTCGGCGCCGAAATTCGCCATATATCAGGGAAAGATTCCCTCCGCCTACCGCGATAATAAAAACAAGCAGTAAACTTACGGGACTAATGCCTTTGGCAGTTGACGAGCTCGGAATCACGAATCAATCAAACCCGCAATTCGTAAACTCTCGCACACGCTCACCGCAAGTGACGTCGGCCCGTTCACATGCACTGTTCCTTGCAGGGGGCTTGGTGTCGTCGGTGGTGTTTGGAATGCGTTCGGTGCCGGCTTCCTCTCCGTGTCGTGGCGCAAGCCCCCAGCTTCCTTCCCTCCGCATGAACACGAGCACGTGCGGGCAGGGCGTCGACCAGGTGCTGCCAGCCCAGTGGCGAAACCCCCGCCGGCCC
>BOPP01000007.1:3976058-4006975 GCA_017312745.1 Gryllus bimaculatus | reverse complement strand
TAAACGCACCGGCAAGTCTAAAAGGCGTACCGCAAGTCTCTGAACGCACCGGCAAGTCTAAAAGGAGTGCCGCAAGTCTCTGAACGCACCGGCAAGTCTAAAAGGAGTACCGCAAGGCTCTGAACGCACCGGCAAGTCTAAATGGAGTACCGCAAGTCTCTGAACACACCGGTACGTGTAAAAGGAGTACCGCAAGTCTCTGAACGCACCGGCAAGCCTAAATGGAGTACCGCAAGTCTCTAAACGTATTCAGTCTCTGAACACACCAGTAAGTATAAATGACTTCTCCAGTGACTGAACGCACTGGCCTTATCTCAAGATTTTGACTGCAAGATATGTTCCCCCCTCCCCCCTCACACACAAACAAACAATTAGGTTCCGATCGGGCGACTATTCTTCCGCCACGCCATTCAACATACTTTAGCCAACTGTTGGATGTCGGCATTAGTAGCTGGTTTCAGAGTAAGAGAGCGCCAATCGTATTTATTACTGCTCTTCGGTCTTGGCATATAACGCTACAGCTCATTCACCCGCTCGCTGGTTCACTAACTCTTTGACGTGTGGGAAGAAATCGGAGAGTTTGGAAGGGTTTCTCTGTGCCTCTCGAAAGAAGACTCAACTTTTTTGGTTGATTAGTAATTCCGGACGCGTCGGCTGTTGATTGTTAGTCTCGTAAGTGTAGTACCTTGAGAAGTGGCGGCATTCTACCCTAGCAAAGTGATAAGAACACGCTCGGACTTACACATCGGCTTGAGGGTTTTCCCCAAAACAGGTATTTTTGAACAGCGGGCAACCGCCCCAGCCGGGATAAGCTCTAAGCTCCGGACTGGCCTCTCGGCATGTGTGGTAGTGTAGTGCATGTGAGTGTAAATATGTAGCTAAGGGGTGGGGGATAGGACAAAGAGGAAGTAAAGATTGCGCGCGGTCAGTGGCTCCTTTGTTGGGGTACTTCTCCGGCATTCGTGAGGTCGGAGAAAAGGCGGAATTGTACCGATTATAGAAGCTGTCCACTGTAATGCGAACCTGTTATCTAGTAAATATCGAAAAATCCAGTCAAAGAGTTTGATAGAAGTCTCTGTGTCTCTCGAAAGGAGTCATCTGGTTTTAAATTTGCAGCACTTCTAGTCAATAGGTTTATAATCACTCAGGTAATACGTTCTTAAGTTTAGTAGTGACCAACTCAGGGTGTCTGGACAATAGACAACAATAGTCGTACAAGATTTTTTGACACTAAATAGATCTCAATTGTTCATTTATTAGTTTCCTCCGGTCAAATCTACCACGAAACCACGTTGAACAACACGTAATAGACCCCACACTATTCCCCTTTCCCAATCCCAATTTCACACCAACATCACAATTAGAAACGGCCTGATCCCTTTATTCCAAATGACCCATTCCCAGTAATATTCCGACCTCAGCGAGAACGCGAATGCCAGGCTGAAAATCTTGGAAGGTTACAGACGCAGAGAAAGAATGGGGAAGGATTTGAATCATTGCCAGATTGTGACCCTGTCTCCCTGACGGCTGTCAACGTCTCTTGCCGCCCGCCGCCCAAAGAAAGGCGAAGTCGTGCGTGTGGAGACAGCGCGCGTTGCGTATCCGCCCGGGCGCTCGCTGCGTGGCCGTCACCGGCCGCTGGCGAGGCCGCGGGCCGAATCCGGGCCGCGGGAGACGGCTTTACCACCCAACATCGAATACCACCAGTGCGCACAGCTCCGCTCCGACACACAGGGTTTGGTAGCTCAGGGCATCAACTGATGTCGCTGCTGAACCTCGAACCGAGAGGTCTTGGGGTTCGATTTCCGGTTGTGTACCACACTACCTACATAGCTAGGTCTAATCCAGTTGCTGTCTGTAGACGAATTCAAGCGGCCGGCTGCTCTGATCGGTAGTTTTCCCTATCACCACTAGGCGAATGCCAGAACAGTACCCTAAGAAATAGGCCACGGACAGCGTGCGATCTTTCCTTCCTCTTCTTTTTCCCATCCTCATTTTTACTTACACTTACACTAACATGCACTACACTTCCACACTTGACGGGACCTTAGAGCCCATCTTAAAAGCGGTGGCCCGTTGGTGGGAAATACCTGGTTGGATCCAAACCCCGCAAGCCGACTGGTAGGTCGTCACCACATGTCGCCATTCAGAGTGGGAATACCATGGGAAAAAGTACGCTCTACACTTACGGGACTAATGATCTTCACCGTTGACGCGCCGGGACAACTAATCAATCAATCAATCTATTTCAGTCCACACCTCAATCTCCGCCTTGCATCGGTCTGTACCTTCAACTTCGTTTCCAACCCCACCTATGTCTCCTGTAGCGTCACGGCTTGGCAGCAGCCGAGTGCAAGGTAGAGGGCTGGGGGATCTAAAGATAGACGCCCAAACAAAGACGGGACTTTCCCGACAGGAAATGGTCCGCGGGCCAGGCAGCGCCAGGGAAAGGCTTTCCACCGCGCGGGGGTGGGGAGTAGTGACGTAGGAGGTCAGGTGACCTGGACCTATAAAGACGCCGTGGCGAGACGGCGCGGGTGGGTAACGATTTTGGTTTCCTCGTGGCTAGACCACAAAAACTTTGTCCGCCCAGGCTGGTGCGGAGTGCCGAGGGCACGTGGGTGTTCGACGAGTTCGGACAGGGTGATGTGTTCTTCAAACACATTCGGGCAGATCGTCAATCTGCCGGGGCACACCAGGTGCCTATCTGCGACGCGGCCTTGCAGGCTGGTCGTAGGCGTCGCCGCAAGGCGCACGTAGGGAGAGGAGGGCTGCAGTGGTAGCTCTGGCAAACCGCCTTAGAGTGAGGGATGTAAATATGTACAGTGTGTAAATAAAACTTGTATATACTCACTCGTGTCTGTTTCCTTGTGGTGTAGATCCCTACACACGACGTTACACTCCACTCTAAGTCGCCATCTTATGCCGGTTCATTATATTTTCACCGTATGTGTCCACATTCATCCCCGCTCCAGGTCTTCACCTTCCTTCCCTCTCTGTGTATCTCTTCTAAGACTCCACCTCGACTGCAATCTTCTATATTTCAGTCATCTTATCCTTGATATCCTTATATTCGCTCAATTGAAGAAAAAATTATGTATATTTCTCCACCCACATGAAGTGCAGCGCCCGGCGGCTTAGCTCATTGGGCAGTGTGCTCGCTTGCTGTGACGCGACCCCGGTTTCAATTTCCGGTCAGGCAAGGTTATAATGTGCGTTTTCCTTACAATGCTCTGGTATAGTTGCTGTGCGTCGATAAGAAAATGCTCATTACAGGTTGAGAAGACCAGAATACCGAGTGGGGATGTTTTCGTGCCTACCACACGTACCCCCGTAAGCGCCGCGAACATGGGACGCCGCTGTTAGGCCATGGCCCGTGCATGGGCCGACACGCCAAGTACGAAGAAACGAAATACGAACCAACATTCAAGAAGGGAACGTTTTCTCTATTTTTTTTACGAGTTGGACGATCGATACGAAAAACAGAAGCGTTCAGCGTTTATAACCATAACACGCCCAGTGAAATTTTTCGAAACGATTCGTTTTACCTCACAAGTCCACGAAATGTGTCAATCCCTATCCTTGTGAGTGTGTTTGTGTGCGTGTGTTTGACGAGCTTGTAAGATGTCTCCCTCGCTACACCGTTGGTTGCTGTTTGCTCATCTGCGATGCGTCAGCCGCTGACGGAGACAACATCGCTCCTAAGGACTTTGCCTCTGCAATCCAGACATTTTTTTGACGGCTGGCTTGTTCCGCTTCTTTCTACGTCTCAGCCGGCTCTGCTTCCCGTCCGTTCTATATCTGGCTATTTTTCTGAAGGTATACTTCACTTCGTGTATTCTTGTACTCCCATTGAGGCCCGGAGCTCTCCTTCCGGTCTTTTCTTATTCACGTTCACGTTCTTCGGACTGGGTGTCGAATTCAGTGGCTGTCTGGAGGGGAACTCTAGCGGCCGGCTGCTCTGATCAGTAGTTTTCCATGGTTCCTCCGATTAACGGTCTCTGTGTCGGGCAAATCAACTCACTATTCAGATGTTGTTTTTCCTCAACGCTACTATTCCATGTAAAATATTCATAAAATATCTGAAAAGACGTAGTTGTAACGTATTAGCCAGCGTGCCTCGTGGCATCTATTTGGGGACGCTTGGCAGAGGATTAGCCTTCCACAGGAAGTAAGGTTTTTCCGTAAAGCAAAGAACGCCGGGAAACGGAGGACCACCAAGCTTTGGCGTCTTCCCGCTTATAGAAATGCTTTTCACTGCTTATAACAGCGATGGGGTTTTGCGTACGTAGTAGGTCACGTGCAGCCTCGCCTATAGAACAGAGTTACAGAGCGCAGTGGGTGGTTCGGAGACAGCGAAAGAACCTTCTGCATCAACGTTTTCACACAACAGAGTGTGCAAAAAACTTGGCGCCACGACGGTGCATATGCGACCCGGCCGCGCAGGCTCCGAGTCACTAGTTGGCGAAGGCCTGCGGACTTTAGTCCTTGGGTGACTACCGTCCACGGGTGAGCGATTGCTGTGTGCGTGCTCCTAGTTGAAGATGGTAGTGCCACGATTCACGCCGATTTTTCAATCGGATAAGATCGCTTCCTCCGATCGAGGCCAAACCAGCCTTGCCGTGCGCGCAGAACGGCTTTGGTTCTCCAGCGTGACATCCCGTCACGGAAGCTAGGCTTTGTGCGCGCTTCAAAAAAAGAGAGATGTCGATTGCCCACAATCCAAAACCATCTTTCAATCGGCGTTTAGATCGCTCCCCGCGATCAGGGATAGTAGTCTATCAGAGCTAGGGTGAAGTAGGTATTAAAGTGTATATATTTGTTTATGTTTTCTTTGCTTAATAAAATATATTTGTTATATGAAAGCTCTGTGTCTGTGGTCGCTGTGAGTATCCATGACGTCACATAGTACTCACTTTCTTCCCATAAAGAAATTAGAAACATTCTTGGGACAATCGGTCTAATGGTGGATACGTTGGAAGACTACATCCCCGAGCCTCTGTGAATGCGTGCATGCATGTGTGAGTGCGTGTGTGTGTTCGCGAGAGCGTGTTTTTGTTTGCAGATAGATAAGGCATAAATACAGGGTTGCCGTCTCGCTTTTGCGTCATTCCATTCCAGGTGCAGTAAGTTACGGAACAAAATATCCAATGCTAAAACACGTATGATGTAGGTAATGTCTTCAAGACCTTGATTCAACCACATGTATCCATTGTAAAACATAATATTCGTCTGCAGAGTATCTACAAAATTAAATAATTGCAGGAAAAGAAACCTTTCGAGACAGAAATTAAAGGGAATATTTTGTATTGTATGAACTAATTTGAAATATTCAAACGACATTAATATTTTTTCAAGTCCTCTAAACATGTTCAAATAATGGGGCTTCGAAGTATTATCAAAATATTGGACTTAAATCTAAATATGAATAAAAATAAAATTATAAATGTTTCTATTTGAAAAGTATTATTATAAAATATGTAACACAAATATAGTTTATAAGAATTTTCATCAATATTTTTGCAAGACAATTTTTTTAAAAGCGTTAACTATGATTGGAAATTTGAATTAATGTTGTTAAATTGTTTGTATTAGTTAATAATATATATTATTATTAGCTTTGTAGTAGTAGCACCAATGGCATTACACTGATATTGAATCTCCAAGGGTTACCTATCCATAGGGAGACCTCTCTCTAGTAGAGGTTCTCAGTAGGTGCTTTTTTTCCCTTCCTGGGGCTTTTTCCTGCTTCAGCGGGTGCCGATTTTAGCTATCCGCCCCGGGCACCCACTATGCCCCTCATAGGGGGATTCATTAACCTTTACACGAAACACACATGCGGGTTCCACGGTCTGCGGTCATCAGACTCACAAGGCATTCCGCGACAACACACATGCATGAAAGACTAGGGACAAACAATCATGCTTACAGCGTACTCGAACCCGCGACCCTTCGGACCGAGGCGCAGAGTCAGCACTCGCTTTGGCCATCTGGGGCATCCAGGTCGAGGGTTCTGTGTGCGTGCTTCGTATATTTATTAATACCTCCCCAAATATTTCGTTGCCCCACCTGTGGCCCTCGCCGCCATCTTCACCTCGTCTGCCGCCGCCGGGGCCTCCCCGTCTCGCTTCACGCACGCGGAGCCAGCCGCTGTTATTATGTGACGCATCGCGGTTCGCGTCCTCCTCGAAAACACGGTTTCTTTCCGCCACTTTGTCGCCGGATGCAGCGTCCCAGCGAACCGCTGTACTATTAGCGAGTCTGTGACCTTTTAATAAGAAACTGCACTGTTTCAGAATGACTAATATCATTTCGTGTAGTTTGCTAGAATTTTCTCTGCCTCCGATCACACATGCAGAGGGCAATGAGGGACAGAGGGAGGGGGTTATGACTCCTTCGAAAATTTCGAAAAGAGCCCCGTAGCACTACGTTATTGAACATTTTATTTCCGTAAACATAATCAATTCCTGATTATCATCTTTTTAGAGCTGAATATTCGATGAAAAATGATATGCATTTGGGAAAGTCGACTCCCAAACCCTCTGGCAATTGTAAAAATGATTCAACCTAAAACCAACAGCATCTGTTAATTGTAACAGTAAAGTTGAAATTCATTTCTAGTTGCATTATGTTTTATTTATTTCGTGGTTAAATATGCTGTAAGTAATTAATAAAGTTTAATGTATAAGGGGTTTCACAGCGACCTAGGTATGGAATTGCTTCCCCGCCTGTGGGCTTAGACTGCTCAAGTGGATACTTTCCAGGGAATTGTAGAAACATTTGTCGTCACCCTTTCAATTTTCTGCTCGTGTACTAATATTGAAGGACTGTTCGTGAAACATATACGTAAGGAAGAAAAACCGCCTTGTCTGTCGTAAACTGACGCGTGTGGAAATGTAAATTACTTGGTGTCGTGCGAACATTCCACACCCTGTAAATCATTGCTTTAAAATATCTTCACGCGAGAACAAAACGTCGACAAGCAGTGCCCCAGAAATGTATTAGAATGTCGACAAATGTTTGGTTTGGTTTTGCCGAGTATGGTATCAGAAACAAAACTCGTGTCTCTTTAAGGACACGAAAACTTAATTTTAATTAACTAGTACATTAAGTTTGAGAGATATGCACGATGATAACATCAATTGCAGCGCAACGTAAGGTGTGGGCTGAATATGCACCAGCTCTTTTCCGTATATCGTAATGTACAACATTGTTTTTGTTTCGTCTTAAATCTGTTTCATGGAAGACCGGAGCAGTACTTGTCTCTCCAGGAATAGCTTGCTTTTGTGTCGACAATGTTTCATAAATGGGGCAAAATCGTCATCTTTGTAAAGTGTTTTATACCCATAGAGATTACAACGAGAATACAATCCTGTAATTTATTATTTTTAATAAAAGCAGGTCCCTCTCCTTTAATATTCTGATTCTATCTTTCGTTGTCTCGCTCACCGACATTTTCTGCCCCTTCCTACCATGTATATGTTAATAAAATTCAGTAAATCTTTTGCATGTCTATCTACAATTTTCCTCTTCTTCCCGTTCTCTCATGTTTTCGTGGGCAGGTTATGTGTCACTACTCCACCTGGACTGTTTTGTAAACATTAATTAGAATGAGACGTTTTGGGTCAGATGCGTTCAGCTACCTCTGCGGTTAACTACTTCCCGTGCGTGAGTCACAGGTTGAGGCGGTTAGTCACCTCGCCTTTGGCAGTCATTGAGATGTTCCAAGACTTGGCTCATCCTACGCAGATTGAGTGAGGTAGTGTTGATTCCGGTTTTATGTCTGCGTCCGAAGATTGAATTCTTTAATTGATTAATATGCTGATTCTATTTCTCTTAACACGTTTCAAGGTAAGTCGTCCGTTGCAATACTTCTCTACTTCATTTTCGTAAGTGAATAAATATCGACTCTGTGCGCGCGAACTACTTAGCTGACAAGATCCGTAAGCGTAGTGCATGTTAGTCTTCGGGAGATGGCGGGGTTTGTTAAGAATCTACTGAATGTTCCATGTTCCCGCAACAGTGTATACACACGTGAATGGCGATCGTTTGAACGCCAATACATTCAGCTTCAGCTCTATTGCCACTCCCCAAACGTCGCTGTCCCTTGGCCTCTATCTAGAGATAATTTAAGTAAAAACGCTTGAAGTTCAAACACAAGTAAATATATTATTCGTGAATTCTTGTAACCAGAATCAATCGGTATATGTTACCTTCTCTGCTTCCGCGGATATCTTGTTCCTTACTATAAAACAATCGATAATTTTGCTGAAATACCTTCCCCATGGTTTCGATAAACTTCCAATATCCTGAAGTCGCCACTATTTGTGTTTAAAAACCAGAAGGTCGCGTTACAATATACGACCTACATTGTGGCTTCATTTCTCTTACGAACCCTATCCAGTCTCTAACAAACTCACGTCCATGGTAGCCGACGCTATATCTCTCAATTGTTTCGGGTCCACGAATTAATACAACTCGAACAAATTTTTATTTTCATTTAGAACACTGTTTCTTCCCCGTTTGTAAGATCCGGCATCGAATACTCCCCGTGGTCTTGTTGGTTTCCACTCCCAGGTATTTCCGTCCGCAGTTGACCTTGTTCTGGCATTCTGTTCTTCTTGTTCTTCCTTGTTCTGGCAAGTTCTAAGGTCTCGAATCTGTCTCGCGGTATTTGTGGTAGTATAGTGAATATTACTGTGTTGTGTGTGTGTGGTGTGGTGTGTGTGTGTGTGTAAGTGGAGAGGGGACAAGGAAGAGGAAGGTAAGACCGCGCGCGTCCGCGGCCCTTCTTTTAAGATACTTCTCCAGTAACTCGCGTGGTATTGATCGAAATCCTCCGATCAGAGCATCTGACCGCTAGAAATTTCTTCTAGGCAGTTCATAAATTCGACCCACCCACAAAATCGAAAATTGTCTGTTGGGAGTCCAACCCTAGTTCTTTCCGGTCAACGAAGATAACAGTGTTGCAGCTAAGTTATAGAATCCTCGAATAGGATATAAAAAGACGTGTTTAATGGATGAGTTATTGTATATATTGAGAATAATATATTTCATTAGTTCTTTAGAGGACACTCTTTAGATATGTTAAACTGAAAATAACTATAATCTTTAAATAAAACACTTTAACTTTTGTCGGATTATTTACAATTACATTTAGTTCTTTAATTATAATTTGCCTTTTTTGTAACTCTGATGTGAAAATAGTTTCGTTAGAAACAGAAAATTAACCCAAATCAAGATGCAATACAAAAGAAAATTAGAAATTTTGTAATTCTTGACCTTCATGACCCGCAATTCTCATATTTAAATATTTTGAAAAAATATTTCTCGTGTTCATTTTCATGTGGAATATTACTTTCGTTTTCTATTCACAACAAAAAAATAATCATCAAAAGAAAAGGAAATGTGTGCACTCAGATATAAGCCAAAATCATGATCGGTTTCATATGACCTAACTAGAAATGTTTGATACATCAATAGCAATCTTTCATTTTAAAACCAATTTGTTGTAAAGTAGTTATTTTGTTGCGGCAAGTCCATGATGTTGAAGTCCATTTATGTTTTTCAAGGACTTCCTATGAACGAGGGGAAGCAATATTCTGAATGGCAATGCGTGGTGTAACTATGCTTTCCAAACGGTCAATCGTTACTAGGAATGACTTGGCACATTCAGAGTCAAGAACAGTTAATTATTGGCAAACTTTGTACTTGTTCGTAGCACATGTGTTCATTGGTTACCACAACGTCACACTGGGTGGGACACTATGAGGCAAGTTCATTATTACTTAAGTTGCAGGCAGCTGAGTATTTTCTAATCTGTATTGCAAATATTCGAATATGGACAAAGTTAGCGCTATTTCCTTTAGCGTAAACAACAGTTTGTAATTTCATCAGAAATTGTGTTCGTGATTTTACGTGCATCAAGGGCCACACACTTTTTTTTGCTGGAAAATGAGTTAAACTGTTCTGCACCCGATAGCTGCAGCTTTTGTTGTTGCCTATAACGACAAAAAGAAGGTGACATGACACATGTTTCTTACAACTACCCCCCAGTATTGGCACATGTAGCACTATGAGTAAAAAGCGAAATACTCATTTGGTGGCTCTTGAGTCACTTATCCACACCTGAACAATATTAGTCAGAGAATTCTGTATCTCATTACCTATCATAATCAGAAGGTGATTGCGCCCACGTCTTACAAATGATTTGCCACTATAATCATGTCATGAAGAAGCCATTGCAATTGACAGAAATAATGTTTAAATATATTTATTTACTTTTTAGTTTCACGTTTTGCATTAGAATACACAATTAACCTGAAATAGGGTCGAAGTAGGAAAAGAGTTCATTTAATGCGAGATTCTAACTTTAAGCGAGTATAGATTTATTTATATTTATACAGAATAGTTGTAGTTTTGAGTTTGAATAGAAATAATTGTTACCGAGAGCTCAAATAATGTAGGCTGTGGATTGCAGCGTCTGTCTTCTTTTTAGGTATTTTGTCCAAACAAATTAGTTTAAAAGCGATTTCTGAGTCCCAAACCTCTTATTACACTCTTTGAAAAGTGAAAATGACCACAAATTCTCTCGTATAAATCTGATTTCTGACATAATCTGCGTGGAAGCTGCGGAAGAAGTGACCTATTTCGGGAGGTCTAACGAGGCCAACACGAGCACTCATATTGTCCGCGAGGCCCTCGTGCCAGCCCCCGCTGGGCGTTCGCACCATCAGCACCATTTCGTCGGGGAGGTCAAGCGAAACGCGGCAGATGGCTGCAAGTAGCCGAGCGCGGGCGGCCGGCGTCTGTGCTGGGTCATCGCCGGCTGCCGGGGCGGCGGCGTTGGCGGCTGCAGCGGAGGTGGAGGTGGAAATGGAGGCGTAAATGGTAAATGAGGGAGGCGTAAATGGTAACTGGGATCGCGGAAACTCGGTAAATGACGTGGTGAAGGAGGGGGCGCCTGGTTGGGCAGTGGAGGTGAAGGTGAAGGTGACGGCGACGGGGGCAGTGAGTCAGTGTCTGTGTCGAGACGATGATAGTGTCGAGGCGGTGATGGTGTCGGTGACGATTACGAGGGGATGACGTTAACCAATGGGGTAAGGAGCGAGGTGACTGTGGCAGGACGGGTGATGATAGGATGGCTTGGGGATGATGGTGACTGTGGAGTGGGTGTGACGGTGACGGTGACGATAGCAATCTCGTGAGGGTGATGGTGACGATGGTGGGGGGTGTACGTGACAGGGGTCGGTGACGTGGGGTTTTCGGTGACGTGGGGGTCGGTGACGTGGGGGTGTCGGTGACGTGGGGTGTCGGTGACGTGGGGGGTGTCGGTGACGTGGGGGTGTCGTGACGTAGGGGTGTCATGGACGTGGGGGTGTCGGTGACATGGGGGTGTCGGTGACATGGGGTGTCGGTGAAGGGGGGTGTCCGGTGACGTCGGGGATTCGGTGACGTGTGGGTGTCAGTGAAGTAGGAGTGATGAAGACGATGGGCGTGGGGTGACGGTGACGACGTCGTGGGGGTGATGGTGACAGTGACATGGAAGAGGAAGAAAAGATCACGCTAGGCCCGGGGCCCGTTTCATAGGAATGCTCCGGAATTCGCCTGGTGGTAGTCGGAGAAGCCAAGGATCGCCACCGATCAGAGCAGCCGGCCAATTGCATTCTCCTCCAGATAACGGCTGCATTTGACCTAGATGACAAGCTAGTGTGAAACTCCTGTGACCGTCGAGAGTGGAACCCTCGGACCTCCCAGTCAGAGGCACGGCAGTGCCATCAGTCAATGCTCAGTCACCTTTGTGAAAATGGCAGAGGTGAAGCTGGAGGGGCCGGTGGAGATGGAGGTAGAGCTGGAGGTGTGGAGGCTTGCGTCCGTGAGGACACCCAAAGGAGGTCGATCGCCTCCCGTTACGTCACGCGTGCCACATCCCCCTTCCCCCTTTCCCTCCCCTCCCCCTTCCCTCTCCGCGGGCGAGGACGCGACCTTCCCGCCGCCGCGCTGCGTTGGGATGACCACGACACGGCGGCGTCCGCTGCAGGGCGCTCCGGTATTGCAGGAGAATTATGTTGTTTTAAAGAAATCGGGAGTAGTCGAGCCAACAATGCTCTAGATACGAAAGTAGGCTGACTGATAGTTAGATGGAGCATCAATCAGACGGATCATTGATCGGTCGGATCAATAATCAGTCGGATCAATAATCAGTCGGATCAATAATCAGTCGGATCATTAATCAGTCGGATAATTAATCGGTCGGGTCATTAATCGGTCGGAGCATCAGTCGGACGGAGCATGAATCTGTCGGAGCATGAATCTGTCGGAGCATGAATCTGTCGGAGCATGAATCTGTCGGAGCATTAATATGTCGGAGCATTAATAAGTCGGAGCATTAATATGTCGGAGCATCAATCTGTCGGAGCATCAATCTGTCGGAGCATTAATATGTCGAAGCATTGATCTAACGGAACATCAATCGGACGGAGTATCAGTCGGGCGGGACGCCAATCGGGAGGCGTATAAATCAGATGGTGTATCAATCGGACGGAGTGTCAATCAGAAGGATCAGCAATCAGGGGGAGCATCAATCTGACTGAGCATCATTATGACTGAGCATTTAGTCTCATATACAGACGGACAGTCAAACTGAAGGACAGTGAAACTGGGGGACAGTCGGACCAACAGTATCTCAATCAATAGCAGAGACCAGTCCGATAGTTTGGCAGAATCTGACCAGCAGCCTGCCAAGCAATCAATCAGACATTCAGGTCTAACGGATGTGCTTTAAAATCGTTACGCGAACGGCCTTCTTGACGGACGGAATGATAAAAGAGCATTTTGACACACAAAGACCCAGAAAGAAAATCAGAGGAAGCAGTTTTTTTTTAATAGAAACACGACACAAGGACCCTATTTCCTCAAACATAACTATTTCTTTGAAACCCTGGAAAAAAGTGAATCATGTATAATGAAATGTCTTCTATTTAGTATAAAAATGAACATAGAATTAATGATTAAATGATTAAGTAAATCCTAGTTGAGAGATGTGAAAAGACGATATGTTCCACAATTTCTTTTCACTTGCCTTGGTTCATTGCCCTACATAATAAATCGACAACCTCCGCTGTAATTCAGAAACTGCATTGGTAGATTTTTGGAAGTTTTAAAGCAAGAACTGTGAAAAAGAATTCGTTTGTGCAACACATTTTGAATGTATGCCAACAGGAAATATCGACGACTACAAACAAAAAGTGTGTGTGTGTGTGTGTGTGTGTGTGTGTGTGTGTGTGTGTGTGTGTGTGTGTGTGTGCGCGGGCGCAAATGTATGCGCGTGTGATAGAAACTAGAACTCATGTTTCCGCTTCTTTCATGCAGACCACCATTAGCCAAATATGGGAAATCCGGCATTTTCCAGGCAGTTGTTGCAAAGAATTCCCTGAATATACAAACACAGTCCTATAAAAGTGTTGGTTTCATAAAGGTCACCTGGTTAGGATACGTCGCTCCAACCTATGCAAATGTTTCACAATTGTGCAGTAACTAGTCTTGCATTTTATAGATGTTATTCTGGTGAATTCATTTTCTCTTTATTGGACCAGGTGTGTAACGTACGAGCTATATTCCATATAAGGTGGTCATAAGAAATATTTGTTCCGAATATGAAACCGAAATCGAATTGACTAAGAAAGTGTTAGTTCATACAGAATGTTAACTGTTTCGGAAAATTTTGGGTTAAATGGTTAAGAAACATAAAATTGATCGTGTCGTTTTATGTAATTTAGGAAATAAAAAACAATTGCACACCAGATATATCAAATAGTCAATTAGATTAACACTGGCATAGCAGTATTTGATCCTTCTTAACTCTGTTCAAAAATCAGGCAAAACAACACACATTTTAAAAAAAAATTTCTCAATCAAAACTACTTATGAAATTATGAAAACTATGTTGGTTATCAGACAATTAACGAAACTATAGTTAAATATATGAAATTAAAGCGCTTATATACAACGTGGTGTATAGCCATGAAACACAACTTTTATGGAAAGGAAAATATTCCCAATCAGCCTTGTAGTACAAGATAAAATCCAACTGTTTTCTGATACCGTTTATCGTAGGAGAAACACAGTATTTGCTAGCACGAGGGAGAAGTATGCTAAGAATATATTGATACATAAATCCAGAAAATAATGGCAATAGGAATGAATTCCTTTAGAAATAAACTCCTTAAACTGTTCCGTTTTTGTAAATCAATTCTTTACTACTGTAATGTAAACACAACACAACAATACACAGTATACTAGCAAAATCCCGGCGTTGTTTGGACTTTCTTCGTATCTAATCGTTATGAAAGAGGAAAATATAAATTTTATATGAACTACGGTTTTAAGAATATTATTTTTAATGTAATTAGTAAAAATTTAAATTATATACTATATTTTTTTTCATTTTGTTTTACAATACATTGCTATTTAATTAATTTTTTATCTTATGCTCTGCTGCTGATCTCTAGTGAATCTATTAGATACCAGTAGTATTGCACCGCTACTTGCATCTGGCGGAATGTTTTAGGATCGGATCTGCTTAGCAGATAAAAGATAATGACCATGATATATTTACCAAAGTATTATTTAAATTATTTTCGCATTTATGTTTTAATCTTTACCAAACCTTGCAAGGGCACTGCGAAATTCCTGAGCAACAACCTGTAACTATTTTGTATCTGTTCATACGCTACATTTTGTGGTATCGATGTGCGTGTCGTTGCATTCACTTTTATTAGTATAGATTTTGCATATATTGTGCCATCATTACATTGTAGGTTCTAATAGTTTTTCAGGTTGCCATGTGCTCTGTTTCTCATCTTGTTTTCTTTTTCCCGGCATGCATTTTTAACAGAAAGTGTTCAAAGCAGGTCACGAACAACAGAAAGATGTCAACGAAACTCTGTATTTATCTAGATCTCGATACTGGTGACGCGCATTTTATTTTTAACTCGTCACTGCAGTGGTCGCTCCTAACTCCTCGGGTGAATCAGACTTTGGCACAAGAACGAAGTGCACTGAGAGTGTTTACTAGCTGAAGACTTTTTTAGATATTACCGGAAAAACTCAATGAGGCCTTGAATGTAGGAGGGAACTAAACATGTGAATTACTTATAGAACTAGTTTCTTGGAATAAGATTGCGTCGCAGATGCATAAAATTTAGGTTTTCAGAAATTGCGTTGGTGGGAAATTGAAGATACATACCCTCTATAATGCATTTGTGAAATATGTGTGGTATTTTGTGATTTTATTGAATATTGTTTTTTTGAATCAGGATATAGTATTCGAGTGGTTGATTATTATAATAGTAGTTTTTGTTGTATCCAGGAAGGAAAGATCGCGCGCTGTTCGTGGATGGCCCGATTGTTAGGGTACTGCTCCAGCGTTTGCCTGATATTGAGTAGAGAAATCATGGAAAGCTACCGATCAGAGTAGCCGGCCGCTAGAATTCTCTTCCAGACAGCGTCTGCGTTTTACCCTCCTAGCGAGATAGCTATTTTGTTGGTGTCGAAAACTTGCCATCGTCGGGGCTTAAATTCTAAGACCTTTGTGTGTCAGAGCATCAATTGCAGTGCCATCAACTGATGTCGTAAACTACCTCTGCAGATATTTAATATTCGATGTAGCTTTGAGAATTAATTCATTCAATAATAGATAGAATATTGATTTTCTTCGCATTTTGCCCTGACAAAGGTCGCAGTCTGACGACCGAAACGTTTGTAATCCTGCTTATTCTATTGACTGCGGTTACCAAAGTCTATATCTTCTTTATTACTTAAATCAACATACTTCACCTATGTTTTTGTCTGATTTCAAAAGGTGTAGGTTAGCTATTGAATATTACGTCATGTTGACATTCGTCATTCAGTTTTATTTGTTTCATTGACAGAGGATACAACTGCTTTACATTTTGAATTATACGCCAAAGTGTCAAAGTTTTGTGTGTTATGTTTCAGATTATTAAGTTAGTTTAGGCGTTGTTCTAACGTAATTGATTTGTTTGATTGATAATGCCTTGAAAAAAGCGTCATGATTGGTTTATTTATCTCGTTGCTCTGAACCTTCTTTCTGTACAGTATTTTGCAATTCAGTCGACAAGATGTATGTGTTCTTTTTCTCCCATATGGATACTGGAATATTCATTGTTGTTTTAATAAAAAGTTTCTTCGCGTAATGTAGTACGTTGTATTACTGCACACATTTCGTGTTGCGCACATTGCAGCGTCTAAGTACAGGTTATATTTTTGGTGACGCAGCATTCTGTTAAGCAACGTGAGGATCTTTTGTGAGCGAAAAACACCCATTTGTTCGTAAATTCCGCGAAGTAACAAACAACGTTAGTACCAGTAGCATGCATCTCAATTTAGTTCAATTTTTTATCACGTTTCCGTAAATTGGTGTAATTGTATTCAATTTTAAGAATGCCAACTGGCTAATCTACATTATGAAAGAACTCGTTATATTTTTGTCCAAACATTTTTGCTGCATTTACTTCCCATGTCGGTAAACATATTTGAGTTTTACATAATTTGTGAATGGATAAAAATTGGAGAGGAAAGTGATGTCGTAATATAAAGTCATTTAACTTAAATGTGCCTTTTTAAATTGGATCGCATTACAGACTAAGTACAAAGTGAATTTAACGAGACATAAAACGTCGTAAGTTATGGTAATAAAATTACCAAAAAAAAAAAAATCATCATGGGTTACAGTCATTTCTTGAAATCTGAATACTATCAAATAGTAATAAACGTTTCAACACAACTCAAAAACTAACTACTCGTAAAAATTAAATCGGGAAAAACAGATCGGGAGAGGCAAGGCAAGGCAATGCAAGGCAAGACAAGACGGTGATCGGCGGTGTCCGATGGGACGGAACGGAGAGTAGTGTTGCAGGGAAAGATAGGAAGAAGCAAGGCGAGACGGGGCGAGGCGAGGCGAGGCGAGGAGGGGCGAGGCGAGGCGAGGAGGGGCGAGGAGGGGCGAGGCGGGGCGAGGCGGGGCCAGGCGAGGCGAAGCGGGGATCCGAGCAGGTCCGGCGAGGAGTTAGACCGGCTGAGGCGAGATGTGACGCACCTATCGCTGGCTGTAAACAGCCGCAGGGGAAGCGGGTGCCGTGCCTCCGGCTGCAATCGGTCCCCCCCCTCTAATCTGGACACCGGACCTCGCACAACGCTGCCAACCGGCAGCCGATTCTACACGAATACCGAATACTAGTAACGCGATGAAGAAGTGGTGGGTGCTATCGATTTGGCAATTCATTCAGGGCCTGTGAAGTTTGAACTTTCCAACAACATTGGAGAAACTGCTGGAAGGAGTCATTCTAGAAAATGCTAATATATGAGGCTCTAGTGTCAACGGATACTGCTGCACGTTAGAATCGCCGACTTCCACACATAAAAATTGGCTAATTTGTGACCAATACGAAAAGTGTTTCTTAAATGTTCAATTTTTCATAATTCATACACATAAAAAACGGCTGAGGAAAGCGCGAACATCGGCGCTGTCTCTGGTATCATTATGAGCCTGCTTGCGTCCCGCGAAACTTCGCAGCAGCCAACGCACGTTGTAAGTATGGTAGGCAGCAGTTCGTATTTTAGTTCTTCTATGAAGGTGCTGCAGGAGAGCGCGCCACTGTTATGGCCTCAACCACGTTATATGGGAGTTAAAAGACCTTACATTCAATCAGTATTTTCCGAGTTTTCACGTCGCAATCGATTCCCTAGCGACCGCAGTTTAATTCGTCGGTGATCCGATTGGTCTGTGGCAGGATTGCTGAGATAGAATTCGAATGAGTTCAGCTTTTGATGCGACGCACTGATACTTGAAGCTTCTTTGAAGCTTGATTTGGTGGAGAATATTTGGGTATTTGTTTAGAACTCGTATCATTATTCACCGACAATGCAGTTTATAAATAATAAATATAATACGCAATATATTTATAATTTACAGTCTAAGTATTTCATGATATTTTCCATTATTTCATGAATTTATAATTTAATGATTGTGTTAATATTTTGACGACGTTTTACTTCGTGTATGCTTAAGACCTTACAATTACCTTTTTTTACTTTTTCGTTTATTTGAGGAATCTATTTAGTAAGTATTTTAGGATTTTAAATATTCTTTGATTTTTTGGTTGAAAATATGTTCATGAAAATTTTATAGAACATTAACAAGATTATCAGGTGAACAAGAGATTCTCATTGAATGTAAATCTCAATTTGAATCATATTTTCATCAATCTTTATATTATTATTATTATTATTTATTATTATTTATTATTTATTAAAAAAATAAATTAATTTAATTTATTAATTTATATTATATTATTATTATTATTATTTAAATAAAAGGACTGGTCTGTTGTAAATGCCGACACTATCGTGACCTTATACGTCTTATGAAAAGTGCTTGATTTCCCTTTCAATAGTTTCGTATACTCACCGTCTCTGGCAACTTTCTCGCGTGCTCAACATCATCAAGGTTCTAGTTGATCCAGAAATGACCTCTGAACGGAAATAGTTCAATTTTGAAATTCTGCTTGAAGCCAACGCGCGTCAAGGCGACTGTTTCTCGAGCAGAAGTATCGACGTCTTGAGGAAATCATGAGCCTCGCGAACTTTCGCGGCGCTGTTTGTGTTTTACAGCTGCTGAATCATAAAACCCGTTTTAGAAGTCGAGCGAGAAGTGGAGTCAGTCGAGAAGTACTGGTGTTTTGATGCCGAAGGAAGCCGATGACACTCGAACCGTTTCGGGTCCTCGGCAATCGGGTCCTGGCGAATGTTGCATCACTGACCGGCTTAGTGCATCAATTGATGTCAGAGCAGTACCTTTGACTAGAAGGTCCTAAGGTTCGGGTCCCGACATTTGCAGGATTTTCGACATTAGCTAAGTCGAAATCAGCCACTGTCTGGAGAATAATCATAACGGCCTGCTATTCTGATCGGTAATATTCTTTGTTTTTTCGGTATGCCGAAGCAGTACTCTAATAAACCGTATACAGACCGCGCGCCATCTTTCCTTCCTCTTCCTTGTCCTCTCCCTACCACTTGCATGCACGACACTTCCACAGATGTCAAGAGGCCAGTTGAGAGCCCAGGGCTTGTCCCGGTTGGGGCGGTGCCCCACTGGTGGGAGTATGGGCATACAGCAAGTACGTGCTCTTGCCCCTCCCCCATATAAAATGGGAAGTTAACGCAAAAAATAAAATTGACATAAAAAGTGTATTTTTGGAATAAAATTTGACAAAAATATTTATATTTTTTATTGAAAACGATAGTTCTATAGTATTTAAAATCCGATTTACAATTCTTGACACTTGGTGAGTTAAAAGCGAGTATTGTCATCCAGTCGTGACCTTGAATTTCAAAATCTGATTTAAAAATGATAACGAAGTTATTAACTGAGTATAGTTTACATATTAAAGAATGTGAATATTGTTGACATATGAAAATATATGTGGGAACAAATTACCTGACTCCAGATTTCAAAGCCCTAAAAACCTTCTCTCCCCCTCACACACACACACACACTTGAATTCAAATGTAGCTATAACCATGTCTAATAGTGCTCGGTGGATTCACCCCAAGTGACCAATGGCCCCACTCTTCCGCCATGGTCTTTAATATTAAAGCGATGTTGGCGACACTGTCCTGGACCCGTCGCCATCACCGCCGCCTCCAGACCTCATGCGGTCGTTGCTCTCGCTGCACTAACTCGACTGTTACCTCCTGGAACCTCCGGTTATCAGGTGCTGGAGAAGTATCGGCGTTTACATTGCAAAAACCACGTGGAGGTATTCGGTTAAATAATACGATTTAAATTTCTGAGACTTACAGATAATGAATTCTGAAGGAGAGGGTCTCTCTTATTTAATTGGAAGATTTTCAATATTTGCTGATGTCATCATAGAATAGACAGAATTAGTCATTGGTAGCGGAACGTCAACCAACGAATCGCTAAAGTTCTAGATTGTTGCATTTTTCTGATGGCTCTTGAATCAGCGGTTCGGCCGGTGTCTTAAATTAATTTTGTTTGTTTTTTTACTAGATAATTGGTGTTTGTTGCCGCTGCTTCTGTTGTTAGTCTTGAGATATGTGTATTATTAATTAATTGTTAATTACGATTATTAGTATAGCTCAATTAAGACATTATTTACAAAGAACTATTTAACGAAATATTTAAAAATTAAATTTTACAATTCTTTGCTACTATGTTCAGTGGATTTAAACTGAATGGATACTAAGCATCGTAATGCGTAAATAATGTAATGCATAAAGCATGCATAATGTAATTCATTAGTCACAACTGAGCGACCATGAGAGACTCAGGCTGGACGTCCCCAACAAAGTGCCTGTGACGCGCGTACGTGGTAAAACTACGTCCCTCCATTTCCATATGTAAATTTTTTTAAAGTTTTAATCAGAGTGTAGAACAATTTGGTGGAGCAAAGCAAAATGCGGTGTTATGATAATGAAAAAAGTAGTAACCAAAGTAAACTCCAGATACAAAAGTATTAATTTTCGCGGATGAAAATACGAAGTAAATAAATAAAAACAGGAAGAAAAAACTAAAAAAGCGAGAATTTAACTAAATATTTTAAACTTTATAGTATATTGAAAATCAGATTATCAGGAAGGTCATACCGAAACCTACCATCATAACAATTGACTAAATACAGAGCATATAAAAGCAAATGATAAAATAAAGTGAAATTTAATCTCATAAAAGTTAGGATTTTTGTATTCGCCAAGAAATATTAGTTTTGGCATTGTTTCTCAAATATCAAAAATCTAGTTTTACTTAGCATCGCTTCCTCTCGTTTGAAACACACAGTTACATCAATCGGTATCGACAATTACATTTTTTACCGACGTCAGTGTGTGGAAACGTGTGTCAAATCATCACATGACGAATCAGTACTTCGCCACTGCTTCGAATCAAGACTCGCAATATCGCGCAGTCTGCGAACGCAAAAGGCACAGTGAGGACACGGCGAGGACAATGCGAGGACATCCACGTCCCCGCTACCTGCCCCCGCCGCCCTCGGAGGGGACGCCACCCCGGAGATGGCGAATGAGAGCAATCAACGCGACGAGAATGACTGAGCGTCCATTAACACACCAACCACCTTACCACCAGCCACCCGCCACACACCGCTGCCGCCCACACTACCACCACCCCGCCACCACACGCACTGGCCATCCACCCTACACTCACCACCACCACACCTTTAACCACCGCCGCCGCGACCGACCCTACAACCACCACCACACCGCCAGCACCACCGTCACCACCACCACACACACCGGCCACACCACGCCGCGCGCTGCCGCCGGCGCCGCGCCGGCTCACGCCGCGATCTCTCTGCGTCTCAAAACGTGCGACCGAGGGCGACCCGTGGTGTGGCATGGAGAGATTACCATAAGAAGGGACCGCTTTGGCAGGTCGGGAAACAAATGAACGAAATGCGGGGCGATGACATTGCAAGAGATAGCACGGAAGCACTCACTGTGCGCTTACACCACACTAAGCTACAACTAACGCATACACTGCGCTTACAGAAATAATGCCGTTGTCGCGACCGGAATCACTAATCAACCAACCGAAATTCTCACTTTTCGGGAGACCAGTCAGAACCCTCCAACGTATGCTGGCTGCAGCGAAGCCTCGCTGGTGGAGATATAAGGAGGTGGGAATTCCCGCAAGTTGTCATGTAGGTCGGGACCGGGTCGTACGTTCTAGTAATAGAAGAACACGCCATATTCAAAGATTCTACAAACACTACACTTACGTTCTTATTACCATAACATGTGCCAGGGAACATGAAATAATTAATCTAATGGCCAACGTCGCGCAATTCCTCACGGGGAGTGTTGTCAGATGGTACGCATGTTAGACAAAGTATCAGTGGCGAATCGACCATTTTATGTATTTATAGGGAAACGCGAACATAATGTTTTATTAAGCAACTTTTAATTCTAACTTCGTAAAATTCCGAAATCGCCCCATATTAATCTAGAAATGCACATCACTCGTCTACGCAAGTGAATTTTAATACGTGAGAACATTGTGGACTGAAAGGTTTCCACAAAGAAACGAACAAAAATATATAAAAATACTTTGTTGTCCTCGACAGAATTAGGATGTGGTGAAAATCTAAGAAAATAGCATCTCTTAAATTTATTGTTAATGATAATTGTTAGGCTTAATTTTCCCTGTGATTGTCGACTGATAGGGAATCCGTATTGCAGATGTTTAATTCTTTCTTTCCTGGAAGTACTCTCAGGAATAATAATTTAAACGTTTCACGGCTGTTCCTCCACGCTTGCATGCAAGTGTGTTGTTGTGGCGGAAAAGATGACAGGATGTATCCAAGTCTGAGGAAGCTGTGTTAGAGAAAAACGTATTCTTACGTCCTGAGTAAAAGATGAGATTACAGATTGCAGAAAGAGGGTTCCCAAACAAAGATGTTTGCACTACGTTATCTACATGTAAATGTTACCAACACTATTCACATATCGAAGAAGCAATTTTTATTTCAGGAACAAAATTCCTGTAACTAAAAATCTTTCTCCCGCGTATGTAACGCACAATGTAATTCGTTTACATAATACCCGTGCTACAAAGAAAAGTACACTATTCGCATTTGGGGTAAGTATATCTGCTATCATTCACAATTCAAACGTATGTGCGCAATGCTACTTTGACATTAGAGTGTTGAAATCAATAACTTGATTTCAATGTTGCTGAAAATGTCAAATAACTTTATTAACAACTTTTATTGTAAATATAAGGTCTAAACTCTAGAATATAACGCAAATGTAGAAAGTTATTTCCGTGTTCCAGCAATTCATCACGTTTGCATTTTTATTGAATGTTTTTATACTTATTAACTATTGATGAAAACTAAATCTACATTTTTGTCAAATCTGCGCAGCCCAATTATTTTGTATTTAAACTTAATATAACACTGACGTAGCTTTGTGTCGATCTCAGAGGAATTATCTATATCTCTGTGTATTCTTCAACACAAACGCAGTTTGCAACCATGAGAAGAGCCGAGGCTGAGTGAAATCTGGGAAACAAATTATTTCACACCCTTATTAGCTTCTGAGGGAACGGAAACAATCATTTTTTTTACGATTTCCCACGTTTACTATATGAAAAGGAGACGCTCTCAGATTTCCACTGTTAATATGACCACGATTCTTCTCCGTTGGTGTTCTGTTCAGCTTAGTTTCTCCGTTAACTAAATCTCAGGACACACGTATTGTATACGAGGTGCAAGGCTGTAAAGAGCAGATTAATGAAAAAATGTCCCAAGAAGAAACACAACTTTCATTTTTTTCAGATTAGAAATTTCTAGTTGTTAGAGAAATAATAATTATGGATATTTTTCACACCCTTTGATTGTACAGCAATATAATCGGCAAATTAGTCTTGTGAAAACAGACAAGAAAATCGTGCTTCAAATGATACAATTAGAAGAATCAAGTTGCTGCTTGCCAGAAATCGAGTTTCTTTGTAGCCTACTATACTGCAGTTTTTTATTTATCTCGAAAAAAAATATGGGAGGGAGAGGAGATTTTGAAAACAAATAGTATTGATATAATAATATCGGAGTACTAAAATGTAGTTGATTCAATGGGACCGAAATCAATACTGTAATACCGAAGTCACATACGTCATCGCAACAATGTTACCATTGAAATATAAAATAATAAGAATGTGGCTACTTCAGAATATAAGTAGGCAACGTATCTAGTACTGTACAAAATGTCATCAGCGAATCGCATCTGCGTGCGTTGGTGTCTAAATGAGAGCTCCCTGGCAAAGTTAGTATGCTCAAATTTGTATTTCTAGATGGATAAAGGCGGACAATGCTCACAAGTGAAATTTGCATTCCTTGATAGAAGACAAGTGTCATGCGGAGCTACGAAATGCACTGGGTGATATTGCGTTGCCTTATCATGCGATGAGTGTAGGCCCTCTAATAATGTGGTAGCGGCGCATGTTGCAACGAGCGAGATGTAATGAACGAATCACGCACAGCTGATGGTATTTAAGAACTTTTTCGTCGTCGTAAAGATGTATGTAAACTTTAATGGCTACTATTTTACCGAGTTTTAACTGTGAGTAATATTAGTTTCTTTTGGACCGAATACAACAATGATAACTAATTATTTTATATATCAATTTCACTTAATTGTTTGCTACAGTGCTATGAATCAATTTACTACAGTTGTAGCATTTGTAAGAATAATCTGGCCACTTTCTACTACATGTTGGGTATTTCTTATTCCTGCTGGGGTATTGGCCATATCATTATCATATCTTATGGAAAGATCCCGGTATATAATTAAACAAAAGTATCGATTCTGTAAATAACTGAAGCGATTTAGTTGTTTATGAAAAGATGTGCAGTACTGACAACAAGTTTTCTGAAATGCGTGGTTTATGGACTTTGTGTATAATTCTAGTAATTTAATACCCTCTGATCATAACCCATCATCTTCGTTTCATTTGTTTCACGTATGATTGATGGTTTCGTTTATATATGCATTTATTTATCATCCGCATGATTTATATATCTCTTTACATGTTCTCCTTATATCATTGCAAATTGGGTCAAAGGAATGGCGTTTTTTCAAATATTCTCTTACATTTACTTATCTGTATTTATAATATTTTGTACTTCTACTTAGAAGCAAAACATTGAACAGCCTTTCTGACACTTACATTTTTGCTGAGATATTCTTTTCCTTTCTTCCGATTCTTTGGTGCCTGTTCTCTAGCTTGCCCCCTCCTAAGCTTTAGTACATGGTAGTAGGTATCCAATATTGTAATTATTAGGAAACTAAATTATTTTTAACAAAAATGCAAAATATGTAGCACATACATATTTATTTTCTTTCATAATATGTAAGAAAAAATAGAAAATTGTAAAATAAACGTTCATTAGTGCTCTACACAAGCATTATCTGTGCACAGAACGTCATCGAAGAGAGCTTAACAAGGATTCAGAGCGCATAAAAGATCAGTTCTGTCTCTAAAGACGCAATTGTAACAATGTTGTTTATGACGAGTTGGTGCTGAAGTGACCAGTAATACCATGTAGCTAGTAATGTATCCCGGCGGTAGGGTTTAAAGAGGACATACCTCCCCCCCGAATCAATGATGCGACAATTATCTATCAACATATTTGGTAGTTTTCGATCGAATTACGCATGGACTCTATGAAATATGATCGAGCACATGGGTAGTTGAAATTACTTCTGCTCACAAACATTTGTTAATCCTGAAGAATGAAAACGCAATTTCCGGGAATCAGAAAAAGGCGGGTGCAAAATTCGACAATTCAGGGCAAAGGTCCGGTAGACATAGAAGCAAGATAGCATTACGTTGCATTGAAAGAAAGATGATTCAAGAAAAATATATTGCATCCGAAATGTTCCGTTTCGAAATGTAATGTATTAAATTGTAATACAATATGTAAGAAATGTGGATTTCAGATAAAATGTCACAATACCGAGATATGTAAAAATGTGTAAAATAACAATGTTTCTAATTTGTTCTGAAGGTCTTGTAAATTCTACAAACACTACAACAAATATTATTGAAACTAAGTATCTTGTTCCTGTAAAAATATGTGTTTAAATCATAATCCGTTTCCTAGTTTTATTATTGTTATTATTTCTAATGCTCCCTCTTTGTTAAAGGCGAGCACATCGGGAGTCTGTTTGCTCTGCGGTTGTCACTGTTGTGTCCACTGGTGCAACCACCGCTCTCTCCTACCTCTGTGTTAATTTCGTAGCTAATCCTTTGGCGATCTAAAAAAATTGTTCCGACTGACCGGCACCGTTTTCATTTGGCTTATCCCCGCCTCGATCCCGGCATGCTGTTGGGATGCCAGGAAACAAAACACGTCGAGCGCCAAAATCTTTAGCTTTTGTATTCAACTATCACTTTTTTTTGTTTTTCGACCGTGACTCTTTTGGTTCAGCGTTCCACGTATATCCCAGAATTCACGCAACGAAGCCAACTAGTTCGGATCTCGGTCGCACTCAGAAATTTTATTAGTGTTCTATGGCAGCTTACCAACTTAAATTTGGTCATTCGAATGTTTGAATTGTTCTTTTTACGACAGGCTGTTGTTTTAAAAGAAACCAATAATTATTATTCATTTTTGTAACTAATTTTAAAATTAAATTTATATTCATGCATTCTATGGCAAGAAGTAGTTAATTCAAGAAATGTTGGAAAGTATCTCTTTGGAATATATTGTTTCCTAAATTATTCATTTCGTATTTGGTCTAGAATAACTTGTCAATCCCTACTCTAATAATTCACCGCAATTTTTCGTATTTCCTATTCGTTGATCCATTAGCTTAACCATTTTCTACGAAACGAAAAAACAGCCGTTAATTTGCACATTGCTCCATGAATAGCCGTAGTTTGACAATTCATGTGAACGAGTAAATATCAATATTTGGTTTATTAGTGATATTTGACTTTGGAGATAATACAGTACTATCGAACTGGTTGCTTTCAGTTGCTTGCTGTTTGATTTTCTTGTTTATTTCTTCTCATTTCTTCACGTGACTTCGTGGCTCTCCTATACTCGTATTGTTATGTTATTAGGTGTTTCTTATATTATCAGATCGATATTCCCACCTAACCCGCTCTTAAAATTGACAGGACAGTGGCAGGCCAGCAGGGCAGCAAGACTGTCAGGTCGAATTCTGGAAGAAAAGTCTAGCGGCCGGCTGCTCTGATAGGTAGTTTTCCATGGTTTGTCCGATCAACACCAGGCGAATGCCGGAGCAGTTCCCTAAGAAACGGGTCATGCACCACACGCGATCTTTGCTCGCCGCTTATTCACATATACTTACTCACTCGCACTAAACTACCACACATGCCGGGAGACCAATCGCGGCCATAAAGCTTGTTCCGGCTGGGGCGGTGCTCCGTAGACGGGGGAGATACCTGGTTGGGGAAAGGCAGGCCGACATAGGTCGGCGCCATTCAGGGGCGTGGAGGTTCACCGCCATCTCACGCGATGAATACAAGCACTACTCTTACGGGACTAGTTGCCTTAGCAGTTGGCGCAACCGGAATCACTAATCAATGAGTTGTCTTAGGTTTTAGCTCGATTAATTTCATTTTGCCCATTCGCAGCAGCGTTCGGAACACAGTGAGCAACCCACCCGACGTCGTCCCACCTCTAATTTATTCGCGCCGGCGCAACGCGCGGCATTCACAAGGAAAAAAAGGAGAAAGAATTGAAAAACGCAAAAATTTTTTCCCCGGGAACAATCAGAAAAAAAAGGCGGGTGGCAAAAATTTCCGACAATTTCAGGCAAAAAGGTTTTCCGGTTAGACAATAGTAAGCAAGATAGCAAATTAACGTTTTTGCATTGAAAGAAAGCTGATTCAAGAAAAATATATGTGCATCGAAAATGTTCGGCGTTTCGAAATGTAAATGTTATTAATTGTAATACAATATGTAAAGAAATGTGGATTTTCAGATAAAATGTCACAATACCGAGAATATGTAAAAATGTGGTAAAAAATAACAATGTTTTTCTAATTTGTTCTGAAGGTCCCTTGTAAATTCTAACCAACCACTACACAAATAATTATTGAAACTAAGTATATTGTTCCGCTGTAAAAATATGTGTTTAATCAATAATCCGTTTCCCTAGTTTTAATTATTGTTATTATTTCTAGATGCGTCCCTCTTTGTTAAAGGCGAGCACATCGGGAGTCTGGTTTGCTCTGCGGTTTGTACTGTTGTGTCCACTGTGCAACCACCGGCTCTCTCCTACTCTGTGTTTATTTCGTAGCTAATCCTTTGGCGATCTAAAAAAATTGTTCGACTGACGGCACTCGGTTTTGCATTTGACTGCATCCCGCCTCGATCCGGCATGCTGTTGGGATGCCAGAAAAAATAACACGTTAAAATTGCGAGCGCCAAAATCTTAAGCTTTTGTATCAACACTATAACTTTTTTTCTTTTTCGAGACCGTGACTCTTTGATCGCAGCGTTTCACTACATCCCAGAATTCACAAGACGGTTGGTTGGCAAACCAAAGCCACAAGTTTGGAATGCTCGGTCGACTCAGAATTTTTATTATGTGTTCTAATGGCAGATTAGCACAAACTTAAATTTGGTCATTCGAATGTTAGGAATTGTTGCTTTTTAGCGACAGGCTGTTGTTTTTAAAGAAACAATAATTAATTATTTAATTTTTTGTAAGCTAAGTTTTAAAATAAATTTTATATTCATGCATTATATGGCCAAGAAGTCGTTAGTTCAAAAATATTGAAAAGTAATATTTTTGGCATTTGTTTTCCTGGAATTTTTCATTTCGTATTTGGGCCTTGAATTTAGTTGGTCAAACCCTACCCTAATAATTCAATTGCCATTTTCCTATTTCGCTATCGTTGACTTATTTGTTTAAACCATTTTCCCACGAAAGCGAAAAAAATACCCGTTAATTTGTATATATCTCCATGAATAGCGGCGTAGTTTCGACATTCCATTTTGAACGAGTAAAATATCAATTTTGGTTTCATTAATGATATTTGAGCTTTTGAGATAATTTCAGCCGACTACTTCTGATAGGTAGTTCTCGCATGGTTTGTCCGATCAACACAAGACAAAATGCCGGAGCAGTTCCATAAGAAACGTGCGTGGACCACGCGCGCGAATCTTTTCTCGTCTCTTAATCATCACATACTTACACGAATTAAACTATCAGCACATGCGGGAGGCCAATCGGGGACTTGCAGCTTGTTTGGGCTGGGGCGGTGCCTCCGCAGGCTGGGGAGAACCTGGTTTCGGGGAAAATCCCTCAGGCGACATAGGTCGGCGCATTTTCAGGGGCGTGGAAGGTTCACTCGCCATCCTAACGCAATGAAATACAAGACTACTCTTACGGGACTAGTTTGCCTTAGCAGTTGGCGAAAACGGATCAAACTAAGCAAATGAGTTTTGTCTTAGGTTTAGCTCGATTATTGGCAATTTTGTCGCATTCGCAGCAGGGTTCGGAACACAGAGAACAACCACCCGACGTCCGTCCACCTCCAATTTATTCGCGGCGCCAGCGGCATTCCACCCAGATGCCTCCACAATCAACGCCAACCAACTGGCATCGCGCCGACGCTCGCCCAACGGCCCGGCGGCGCGCCGCGGAGGAGCGCGCGCACGGAGGCCGGCAGCCGCACGCGCGCGGCGCGTGCCTCCCCCCCCCCGCGCGCGTGCCCACCGGTCCGCCCCTCCCCCGCGTGATGTCACGCCCCGCCATTCCCTGGCGCCGTCTCGCGCCCGGCGCACGTGCCTCGGGAAGATAGGCGCGCACTCGCTGGAACTACTTGAGTCATTATGGAATGGATGTTATATTTATGTACTCGAATACATGTACCGGACTCATCAGGCTCAGCGGCCTAGTGCACTAATTCGCATGCAGGGACGCCGCTTTCATCTCGGTGCCGGCCATCCTGACTGGGGTTGTCGTGATTTGCTCCCTAAGTCATCCAGAGCGGAATGCTGCGACCACCTCCACGAACCGCTGATATTGGCGTCGCTAGCCGACTTCGTTAAATACGTGAAAGTCAAGAAAGTGAGTAAATTCGAGACATCAGCGGGTTTCCTGGTTGGGTGGCCGACTAGGAAATCCCGGGATCTCACGGCGCGAAGGCAGTTGCCTTACGGGAGCATATCATGGGTAAATACAAATTTACAAAAATGTAAGTATGTATGTATGTATAATGAAAGTCTGTAAAAAGGAGACTCAAGGGTGTTAAAAACGGGAGACGTGGCTGCGGGCAATCTACTGAATGAACATATCAACATATCACTGCAGTGCCTCTGATGCCGGAGTCTAGGTTCGAGTGGCAGCTGTTTTGAAGGCGACGTGGCAGGATTTTCGACACTAGCTTTAAGATTGGACGAATTCAGCCACTGTCTGGAGGAGAATTCTAGCAACTGCTGCTCTGATCGTAGTATTCGTTTATCGAACAACACCATATAAGAATAAAAAACATAGAATGGAATGGTATCTCTTAGACTAACGAAAAACTCTCAGAGAACTCTTTCTGAAAGCGTTCGATTGGTTCCGAACACCATGTTCTGGAGTGGTGGAACCATACCCTTGTAAAGAACATCCGAAAGAAGAGTTGCGGGTCAATATTTTTTTTTTATTCTTTATGATTTAATTTTAGTTCTTAGTAGATGTTTTTATGTATTACACCGCGATAAAAGAACCAGACAAATGCATATTTAGAGTTTCTTTTGATTTAAAAATTACATTGTGGAATTTTTTAAAACATGAAATATTTTTAGACAGTTAAGCGTTGGCGGCCCTCATTCAACTACTAGGAATAAATGAGCAAAGGAAGCGAAATGCGCAGCTTGGCAAGAGAAACGCGTTTCCCTGAGCACACACACACACACACACACCACACACAACACACAAACACACACACACACACACCACACACACACACACACACGCGCGCACGCGCGTCTTTTACAGTAGCACTCCGAAGATGCATTGTGAAAGTTCGTTAGCCGCGCTGCGCCTCCCCGTCACGCCACCGCTATCGCCATGCCGCTGCCACGCGCCGCCCGAGCCTCAACCACCACACCAATACCAACCACACCACACCACCAACACCACCACCACCACCACACCACCGACACCGACACCGACACCGACACGACACCGACACACACAACTAACACCGTACAACCACACCACAAACCGTCGCCGTCGCCACCACTGTCCACCTCCATACACCGCGCCCCACCGCCACTCCACTATCGCCTCCGCTACCACTGTTGGAAAGGTCGCATCCGCTACAG